>JANDJT010000012.1:4195871-4207317 GCA_024331685.1 Stegophilus panzeri | reverse complement strand
AAGAGTGGTTTGTAGGAAGTCGGTGCCATTTGTGTTGATTCTTCTTTTCTCCTGGTTTTGGGTTAGCTAGGGAGTGATGGAAGACGGTGTATTTTTGTTTTCCTTTCTTGTAGTTTAGTTAGTTTTCTTTTGGTAAAGTTAGAGGGTACTTTGTTTATTATTTTGGCCTGGTCGGCTTCTGAAGAGTGAAACCACTGTGTGTATAAAAGGTGCTCCGTTTAGAGAATAAACAAAACAAACGCAATCTTGGTCTCGCCAACCCTTTTCTTTTTTTTATTTTATTGTATGTTGTGGCTCGACCTAGACCAGGTCGTAACTCTCTCTCTCTCTCTCTCTCTCTCTCTCTCTCTCTCTGCTTATAATGCTGCTGCATTGCCTGAGCCTGAAGAGCTGACCTGCTTCTATTCACAATAATAATACTAATTACAGTAATGTATTTTATACAGTGCCTTTCCAAAGCCCAAGTGTGCTTCACAAAACACCGCAAGTCAAAACAAGACAAATATAATACATGACATGTAGAATGAGCCAGAATGAAAAGCTCTTGCCCTTGGCAGATCAAAGTAAACACATCTGGGATATACATGTGATACAATGTATATATTTCCATATACAATTCTAAATCAGCTGCTCATGATTGTGATGATGAGAGCCGTGTTGAGACAGCAGTGGCATAGCTTGACTAGGTAAATAATGCTACAAAATGATAAGCATTGTTTTATCCTTAGTGGCCATTTTAATAGGAACACTTGTATGTACAGTAACCTGGTCTTTTTCCAATCTACAACTATTCAGTTTTGGTGAGCCTGTGCCCGGTGTAGCCTCAGATTCCTGTTCTTGGCTGACAGGAGTTGAATGTGATGTGGTATTTTGCTGTTGTAGCTCATTTACATTTATACTTATTCATTTAGCAGACACTTTTATCCAAAGCTACTTACAAATGACGAAATACAAGCAAATATGTCCTGTGTTCTTGATCTGGTTTTGCTGTAAAAGGGCTACTGTGCACATTTTCATTTTACAAACTATCCCTTTAATTTATATTTTACTTTAAACCCTAGGACCTGCTGGTTTGGTCCACTCTTACAAGCTACAGAGATCAGTAGCACTTTTTTGAGAAGTCTGGTTTATTTGAGAAGTCAACAGAGTTCACATGGACTGGAACTGACATTTTGACAGCTCGAGGGACGAGCATGAAAAGCATGAGCTCAAAATAACTATACCATCCAAATAAATTGTTAGTGATGGAGTTGATAAGGAGTCTGTATAGTGTCTATAAATTATTTACTGTAAATCGCAGCCTGAAAGTGTGGTGATATTGTTGAGAACTGGTGGATGTGTTGTTCATGACAGTCATTTGACAAGTTATTGACTGGTTGTCATGCCTAAAGAGGACATGAGCTGTATGTTTTAATATCTAAACGCCTTAGATAATAAAGATGAAGTTTCAAGTAAACGACACCCACATTAAATATGTTTAGATTGAAATATCATGATGTGTTTAGTGACTCTGGTGCTAAATTGTTGGTCGGTGTTGTATTTGTTAGCAGTTTTCTTCTGTGCTGATGTCACAGGAGGACATTGTTATTGCCCGAGCTGTTAAAAGTTAGGCTTAATAGGAGTTGTTTTTTTGTTTTTTCAGAACACATAAGGGTTAAATGTCAGTTAGTGATCTACAAGATCATGAGTGCAACATTGGTATTATTATGAAAGCTGAAGCTTTGTGAGTCGATGTACTTGAGCAGAGTGTGCAGATTTAGAGTTGAGAGAGCTGGACATAATAAAGGACTAAAGCGCTGCTGCATCATGCTCTTTAGCTATAGAGGAAGTGAGTGCTAGATAGCACTTGTGCCTTTATCACCATGTGTAATGTAAGAAACCGTTCACCAAAGTGAAAATAGACCAATATAACTTGAAATAAGTTTTTTTTTTTTTTAAATTACAAAATAAATCATTTGTTACAAGTGAAGATCAAATAATCTTTAAGGGGTTTAAATCTATATTTTAATAATCTAAATTAGGTCCAACAATCATGTTTTAATTGAATAATCTATTGGTTAATTTCATTTTTAATTCAAGTAATTAAACAAGCTTTGGTTTTGAGTTGGTTGATTCGTTCCTCTTAAATGAACCCTAATTTAAAAAAAATTAAAATCGGTAAATATACACTATGTGACAGTATGAGAAACTATTATCTGAACTAAATATAAACTAATGTGTTAGAATTTTATTTAATTCAATTTTAAGTGTTCCAATTCATTTATTCTGCTAAATGAATAAATGTAAATGTAAAAACTCAATTAAAAAAAAACCTTTATTATGATAAAGTATAATATATAAGTATAATTTACCTCAAAATGTGGATATAGTGTACTTTTAAAAATGATCTAAGGTACATCAATGGTTTCTTAAGTAATGCTTTAAAGGTACAATACATCCACCTTTCTAGGTAAAAAATACTAAAGGTAAAAAAGTACCAAGGAAAGGTACTGCTTAGTACCTTTTTTTTCTGAGTATGTAGACATTGCTGTGTTTACTTAATAAAAAAAAAAAATCCTTATCATGTTCCAGTAACGGCAGATAAAGTGAACCGTATGTTGTTTGATGTTGTTTAGTATTATTTTACTGCTTCATTTTAAAGCACTTGGGTTAGTGCATGTGTATAAAAAGTGCTCTATAAAACAGTTTATTATTTCCAGCACAGTTTGGTAGGCATTACATTTCTCATTTTTAAACCAGGTCAGGCAGGTGCAGGTTCGTTTTTCACAAATATGGGTCAAAGGTCGAAAAAAGCCGAGTTGCGCATCACTGCTCACCACCAGCCCGAAATAACCGTGAGGTGCCGAAGGTGAGGCGTGTCTGGAGAGATCTGGGCACAACGCTGCTGTTTACAGAGGAACCTGCTACATGGAGATAAGGCCAGTGGTGATAAGAGCTATACACACACACACACACACACACACACACACAAATCACTGCTACTGCAGCTGCTACTGACACATTCAAACCTATCAGACCTCTGGATTTATCCTCACATCTGTGTGTGTGTGTGTGTGTGTGTGTGTGTGTGTGTGTGTGTGTGTTTGTTTTCACAGATGACTGATAGCATTTAAATGGCTTTTTTTTTCCTGCCTCTTCTTGTCTTCTTCCTGGCATTCACATTGCCTAAATGTGTAAAAAGAAGAAAAAAAAAGTGAATTTTATCCAGATGTTATCATCCTTTCCGTTGTGACAAACTCGAAGGAATGAGTCCTCCCGCAGACTGATTGATCCCGGCCTCTCTGCTGCGAATTTAAGTGGCAAAACCACCAGATCGATTTGTCCATCAATTAGCAGCAGGAGCGCTGCAAATCAGCAAAGACGTTTCCGCATCGATGGAGCTGTTTGCGGTGCACAATTGACCATCCGCTCAACATCAGCACCTAATAAACATACCACGCCGGACTGAATAAAATCTGGCTCAATCTGTTTACTGAGTGAGACACACACACACAAAAAAAATAAAAATCAGAACAAGAAAAAAAAACAGGTGCAAGTACCACCGCATAGGTTTTACATTTAAGGGAATGTTGTTAAATATTTAGTAAAAATTAAATGAGGCTAATCTAGCTAACAAGTAACAAACGCTTCTAACCACCAGTTTAGCTTTGTTAGTTACAAGCCTAAATCCAGTTATATCCAGGTATGACCAGGTGGGGGTGGGGGTGGGTGGGTGTGTGGGTGTATGGGTGGGAGTTGGGGGGGTGTGGGGGCAAGTATCAGGAAGCTATCGCTTACACACTGTTTACAATCTGTTTACTGCTACTATATATTAACTCTCTGATATTAATTGACCCACTGGAAGCCCTGCCCAGTTCCCCATATCACATATTAGTAATCTTTCAGCTGCTGCTCTATTTTCCTGCTTGAAGGTTCCCAGCTGACAAAAAAAGGTCCCCATTACATCCCCTAAATGGCCTCAACGTCCTACAGAAGTTGAAGGGGACGTTC
Organism: Stegophilus panzeri; assembly: GCA_024331685.1. Classification (NCBI taxonomy): domain Eukaryota; kingdom Metazoa; phylum Chordata; class Actinopteri; order Siluriformes; family Trichomycteridae; genus Stegophilus; species Stegophilus panzeri. Next base: position 4,203,327 of record JANDJT010000012.1, on the reverse strand, counting down.
ACAGGATGTCCAGCGGCCATTCGGGAAGCTAAGGGGACTTTTGCTGAAATGAACACATTCAGTAGTGTTATGATTTACGTTATGACTCTGACATCCTCGGAACGTCCGCCAGCGAACATTATAAATCGGACCAAACGCGGACCTAAGTGGACGTTCGCGACGTCCGGGGGACGTCCCCTGTTTGCTGGGTTGCATCTATCATGTTTGACTTAGCTAACATTACACAAGTATACAATATCTTTAATAACTATTCAATAAATAAATAAATAAACCTTCCGGAAACTGTAAAAACTCTGGCACTCTGGGAAATCTTTGACCGGTGGGGGGGACGGGGGACGGGGGACGCTACAATTAGTGACATACATAAGAGCGTATAAATATTTTTAATGGTAATGATAATTAGAAAGTGATTAAAATGCTGTTTGTTTGCTTTCCTCTCCTGCGCTGTCAGTGCGGTGTTCAAACAGTTTGAGCAGCAGATCAGGAGTGAAAATATCGCCTGTGTGGGATGGTTACACAGTTTCTACCAGGAACATTAGACAAGTCATTTGTGACAGGAATGTACTGGAAATTGTATACTGGCGAAAAAAAGCTTTTTTAAATTATTATTATTATTATTATTATTATTATTATTATTATTATTATAGTGTTTAGTGGATTTTACTACATTCCCTACAAATTATTCCTCTTCAAGGGTTAGCAGGTCAGGTGGAGTCAATGTCCATGCTTAAGCTCCTGCATTGTCTAATCTTGTTGATTTTCTTTTTGTCTCACTCAGATGCCACAAGTTAGATCTTGAGAACCTTTACTCATGGCTATAATATATTATCTCTTGGCCATGCCTTATTAACAAATGTGACCTCAACAGCTTTGTAGTTAACCATACAAACAATTCATTTAATGGGAACTAGGCCCATTAGTGCTTAAGCACATTTGCCTCGTACCTCCAGGGTTGGGGGTTTGAATCCCGCCTCCACCCTGTGTGCACAGAGTTTGCATGTTCTCCTTGGGGTTTGGAGGTTTCTTCTAGGTACTCCAGTTTCCTCCCGAAGTCTAAAGACATGCGCTGTAGGTTGACTGGCATGTCCAAATTGTCTGTAGTGTGTAAATGTGTATGTGTGTGATCGTGTCCTGCGATGGATTAGCATCCCATTCAGTGTGTCCCCAGCCTTGTGCCTCAAACTCCAGGCTCCCCCAACCCTGTGTAGGATAAGCAGGACAGAAAATGGATGGATGGATTGATGGATGGATGATAGGACTATACTGTCATCTGAATCACCTCTAATGCACAGTTCAGCCCTCTGCCTTTTGAAAATCAGAAAGCCACACCTTCTACCTGCTTCTGTTTTTAGCTCAGTTAGAGATAACTGTGCTGTGTGCTATGTTATGCTATGCTATGCTATGCTATGCTATGCTATGCTGTGTAAGTCTGATACTGAAAACCTCCACAAAGCTTCCTGACATGATGGCTGTGATTAGATACAGTTTTCACCATGATAACACAGAGGACATAATGTTCCTTTACTTGCTAACTCCATTAGCCTTACAGCATCAGTGCATAACTGAAGAAACAAACTTCAGATGTCAAACATACCTCGGCTCGTTATTTTGGACCAGGAGAAAAATAATGTCCATTTTATTTTGAACTATCGCATTAAGTTCCGCTTAAGTAACATTAATAACAAATTAATTAGAATGTGTATAATAAGCTCATGATGTTTTAATGAAGTCTGTCATAAAGCTCCAAATGATAATTTATCGCATTCTGTTAATTAATTAAGCTGTGACCTCTACAAAGTAAAACGACCGTTCCTCAAAGTTCTTCAGCTTTGTTCACTTCTGTATTGTTTATAGACACGAGGAGCAGCTGGCTTCTCTCTCGTCAATTTATATATCAGTACGCTTATTTCAATATTACATTTTTGCAATATCAAAATGATTTCATTACATTTTATAACATTTTATGACATTAAATTAGCAGATTACTTTATTTGAAAGAAAGTGTAGCTGTTCTTGTTGTAGCTCTAAATAAACCTCGGCCATGTCTGACTGTGTGGGTTTTTTATCCAAGTTTTTTTTTTTTTTTTCCTTAAAAATCTTGACCCAAACGTCATCTATTTGAGAATAGATCCCATCAGTACTGGAATACAAAAAAAATAAATAAATAAGCAGGTGGTTTTTGCTTTCATGTGACACAAGCGAGTATGAAGCTCATGGGACAACCAAAGACCGATATGCTTGTGTGTGTTGTTCAAGGGCTCGATAAGGTTCCACGTATGTGCAGCAGTCGTCGTGTGTGTTATAGCTTTATGTGTATCCGAGGAAGAACTTCTAGTCTCCAAGATGGATATTGTTTGTGTTGTTGAAGAGAACCTGCTGAGTTCAACATGAGAGTACCGATGGTATCTATTAGAGCAGGCATCACTATATAATCCACAGGGCTTTGAGAATATAAGAGTCAGGGGGGATCTACTGTCAGTGGCACTCTTGAAATATTGGCTTGACCCATGTGTAGGACACTTTTAACAAATCACAGGGTAGAAAGATGCACCAAATATTCAAGGGGCTCAAAATGCAGCTTGTTTTTTTTTGTTTTGTGTTTTCATCTTTTATTCATCCTTTATATATCCAGGTGAGTCCTGTTGAGATCTAAAATCTATTTTGCAAGATAACAACTAGGAACTCAAACTTGCTCTCAGAATCCCAATCATGACAGTATCGTAAGATTGTCGGATTTATTTATTTATCTATCTATCTATTTATTTATTTACTTATTTTATTTATTTATTTTGCCTGCTTTAAATTTCTACCCAGGCAGATAGAGTTCAAATCCATATCACAAACTCTATACTTCCGCTATCATGCTTGAGCTTCTTATCATTGTAATACTGCAGAAAATAAAAAATAAAAAACCTTTCCACATTCAGAATTTTCTCCAACAGTCCAGAGTTTCATTATCAACACCTCTTCCTTCTTGAGTGGCATAAGTGCTCAAGGCTAAGAAATAAGAAATGGAAAAAAAAAAAAATGTCCATCCCTTTTTTGTGTGGGAATATATTAGGAAGCCACAATGCTGAGGAAGAGGAGAAAAAAAAAATTGCAATATTCATATTCAATAATCCAGTGCTAATTTACTAGTGACCAGATAAGAGACGTTGTTGCATATTAGAATGCTAGATTCCTCTTGCCCAAAGGTCATACCATAAATTACACTAAAATTAGCCCAGCAGTGTCCCATTATCTCGCTCCGCATGAAACTTTCCTCTTCCTGTATAAGTCAGGGTGACCTTCCTCTGTTATTGTCCCCAGATGCCTGTTTAAAATTCTTCCTCCGCCACTCACTGTCGTCCTAATATTTCCTCACGCGCTCGTACGCCTCCAGATGTATTTATGCTCTTGTCCATCTGTTGAGCATTTGGTGGCTTCTTGGCTGGTTTCCCTCCTCAGAGACGGTTAGCTGGCTGACCAGCTTTGTTTTGATATGGGGGCGTTTAGATGAATAAATCGGCCATATTGCCAATCTGGAAGGCTTCTCGTTTTTCCCTAATATTAAAGAAGGAAAAGTACAAAAAATGAAACAGATCCAAGAAAATGTGCTGATAAATCCAAGAACAATATATTTTTTTTCTTGTTTTTTCCCTCTTTTTTTTTTTTTTTTTTACTCTTTTGACTTAAAAAGACAAACAAACAGGGTTAATTGAAATGTGTTCACCAGACAAGTTTTAAAATATCAAGTGTTAAAATGAATAAAAATGAACTCTGCAGTGCTGTGAAATGGAGAACAAGGATTCCCAACTGCATTCTTATATTAGTGCGTCCTATTAATTGGTGTCAGAGACCTTTTGCAAAGACCTAATATAGCCAATCATCTGAGAATGTGGAGAATTTGATGTGTTTATGCTCATTGTGGGTTTCTTTTTTCTGTTTTAATCCAAGTATCAGAGCTCATGTTGACCTTGCTTCTCGCTGCACCTCTTCCCAAGTATCCATCTCTCTTCATTTAAAAGAGGCATGCAAAAGGATAATGTTTTAACAATGCAGCAAACCTTGAGAGACTGTCTCTTTATTGACAGAATGCTCTGGGTGTTTAAAGCTACATTTTTCTTTTTTTTCTTTTTACCCGACATGATTCTGTACAGAAAGAGATATCGCGTACTGATTAATAGTCTGACTCCATCTAGCCATCTATCCATTTATCCATTTTCCAAACAACTTATCCTACACAGGGTTATGGGGAACCTGGAGACTATCCCAGGGAACTCGGGGCCCAAGTTGTGGGACAACCTGGAAGGGGTGCCAACCCATCACAGGGCATAATCACACACCCATTCAGACACTGTGGACAATTTGGAAATGCCAATTAGCCTACAACATGTCTTTGGACTGGGTGTGGGAACCGGAGTACCCAGAGGAAACCCCCAAAGCACAGAGAGAACATGCAAATTCCAGGCAAACATGCTGTTATAATGACCTTTTTAAAGCTTTTCCTAAAGGTGGAGCACTCCTAACAAAGTAAAATTTTCCATCAAATATGGTGATGATTCAAAACGTCTGGGTTATGCATGTATCTCTGTTCCCTGAGAAGGGAACGAGACATGCGTTAGCTTCAGACTGTGGGAAGCACCCTCACGCATGACAGGTATCTGAAGTGTAAAATCATGCCTGTTTATAGGCCTGCTGCACAGCAAAATCACCAGTGTTGATTTAACACCCACAGTGTTGAATTCACACCCTACAGTGTTTATATAAGTCCATTGGACTCATATAAACACTCTGGGTGTTAATTCAACACTAGGGATTTTACTGTGTGTGGTCAGGTGACTTGGCATAACGCGCATCACGTGACTATAAAACACCACCTGTAAACCACATCATCAGCTTTTCTATGCACAGACGCAATTTACAGGCATACCCCAGTATGATAAAGCTATGCAACATCATTTTCCCTTCTCAGGGAACAGGGTTACATGCATAACCCAGATGTTCTCTTTCAAAGGGAACTCAAAGCTGCTTGAGAGTATACCCACTCCGTCATACTGAGGGCGTGCCGTCCAGCAGAGATGTCCAAGAGATCTCCAAGAACCAAATTCGAGCAGGCCAATTCAGTGCCACTAGCAGCAGATGTAGCATGATCTTGCCAAACTCTTGCTAGAGCCTATGGGAGCGTGATCGGGGGAAAGGCATACAGATGTGTCGTCGGTCACATGTGTACTATGGCGTCCAGCCATGACCCTTTTTTTTTAGGTGTGGGAGGAGTGAGGGCGAACCACAGCAGGCAGAGTGTTGTCTCCTCAGAAGCAAACACGACCACTTCCACTTGGCCGAACCACCGCCATATGGACCCATCCACTTGTGGATGGAGCCTCCAATCCCTGGGCCTCAGCCCCTGCCTCAAGAGGATGTCAACATCCTGCCAGAGAGCCCCTCTGCCAGAGAAGAATTTGTTGAGCCTGTCTGAACAGGGGGTGCGAATATAATCCTCCCTGGTGCTTGATATATGAGATCACCGCTTTATTGTCTAAGACATGGTGACCTCTCAACTGAGGAGAAGAATTTCAGTGCTATGAGTATGGCCCACACCTCGATTTAAATGCCACACTAAATTAGGGCCGCTCCAGAGACCATGAGGGAGGCTTCTGACATTACCATTTTGCGATAAGAGATGCCCCTAGAGTGTGACCCAAGGCTAGAAACCGAGGACACCTGCAAGTTCTCAGAGCACACAGGCATCGCCACATGACACAGATTACTGTCAGGGGTTTTCTCCTCAGAGGAAACCCTCAACTTTCAGTCACCACTGAACAGTCACATGTGCAATGGGCCCAATGGTATGACAGTGGCTGCCATTGCCCTGAGCCCCAACAATCTCCATAGAGACTGGAGGGGATGCCCAGACGTAACTTTGTCTTGCTCAGTGTTGATAGGATTGCCCTACTCGTGTTGGGGATAGACATGGTTTCATTGTTTTTGAATGCCATATAACCCCTAGAAAAGTTGCTCTTGATTGAAGAAGCAACTTTCCCTAAAGGTCAACCCGAGCCAAAAGTTCCTCATGTGGGTGAGAACAACATCTTAATGTTGACTCGCCAACTTCATGGACCATGCTAAAATTAAGCAGTCATCCAGGTAGTTTAGCAGACGGATGCCCTGGTGTTGCAAAGGAGCCAAGGTGGCATTCATGCACTTCATGAAGGTGCGAGGGGATAAAGCTAGTGAAAGAAAGGCCTGATATTGATAAGCACTGCCTCCAAACACGAACCTCAGAAACATCCTGTGACTGGGCCATTGAATATGCATGTTTTTTTACATCATCACATATCATTCCTCAAACTGTGGTTGAACGTTGTGTGGAACGATAAGTTTGAGCATCAACATACAGCGTCTGTATGTCTAAAGAGTACAGTTCAGATGACGCAGATCTAAAATTGGCTGCATACCCCGTCTTTTCTGTGGACCTGGAAATAACGGCTATAAACCTCTCTCCCTCAGAGAAAGAAGTACATGTTCTATGGCCCCTTCGTCCAAGGCCCCTTTGTCTACTTTCTGGGCAAACATCAGGCTCTGCATTGTGCTGACTACTGTGGTTAACACGCCTCTGAAACGGGGGGATCGAGCTATGAACTGGACCTGGAACCCTTTTCTATGGACGACAGAACCCATGGAGACACATTTGGCAGTAGTTTCCAGGCAGCCAAATGGTCTTTAGCGATGGTAACGTTCCACATTTTGTTGGAGGGAAGGCATCAGATTTTCATTGCCCTGTGACAGCTCACTGACCAGAGAAAACTGAAAACTTGGGATGACATTGACTAGGGGAGTTTGAGCGGCTCATTACAAACAGCTAAAAGTCTGTAAATTTTGACAATAAACCTGATCTGCAATGGGGGTTGAATAATTTTGATTGCAACTGTAATATTCAAACAACTTCCCTCTGTTTTAGGGCTTTATCCTGTTTGTTTTTCTTGGGGTGACCCCAAACATAATTTGTGTTACTGTCCTTCATAAAAGAAATTGTTATTCTTTCCAAATGTTATAAATTACAAAAATCTATATTTAGAAATATTATAAAGCAATTAAAACACCAAATATATATATATATATATACTTTTCCAATTTTAGGTCAATCAGTGAGATTTTATGGTGATTTGCAAATTTGTCCATAGCCGTGCAATAGGTATTCTGGATGTATAAGGGGCGAGGGTGGGGGTTGGGGATGGGTGGTTCATATAAAGCGCTATTTAAGTTGTCAACAAAGACACCTAGATTACCTTAGATATAAACCTTTGTAAAAAAAATAATAATAATAATAATAATAATAATAATAATAATAATAATCACATTCTGGAGGTCGCAAGGAGGCTTAGTGGTTAGCACGTTCACCTCACACCTCCAGGGTCGGGGGTTCGATTCCCACCGTGGCCCTGTGTGTGTGGAGTTTGCATGTTCTCCCTGTGCT
>JANDJT010000012.1:4176516-4190188 GCA_024331685.1 Stegophilus panzeri | reverse complement strand
ATATATGTATTTTTTTATTATTATTATTATTATTTTTAAGTGCACTCACATGTTCTGTGCTCAGGAACAGCCGCATAAACGGGTGATTATTCACCGGTACACTTCTTCACTTCACGCTCAGTAGATTAGCATCTCACCTTCCCACAGCCACCTGCCCTCGTCACCATAGTTACTCCAGACACAATTGAAGAAAAAACAGTCACAAAAGTAGAGAAAAATAGACTTTGCTTTGAGCACAGGCACATGAGGAAACGGTGTGTGTATGTGTTTGTGTGTGCATGTGTGCGAAGGGGGTTTTAAAGCAGTGGCCATACTGCGCTCAGTCGGCTCTGAACCGCTGGAGCGGCCAATTTCAGACGTCTGTATTTTATTTTCAACCTCAGGGGTTGGATGAGAAATGTCTCTGTAGCTATAGCATGGCTAGGTATTTCATCTCAGATCCCCTCGCAGATAAATACTGTAATTCCGCTGTCTGTTTACAGGCGATTTGGAAAGAAAATGGCACTTCAGCCGAGAAGATCGCAGCGTGTCCAGATCGCCAGTAAACAGCATGTAAATTGCACTACAGTGCAGAGTTTTCAGCTCCAAAATTAAACTAAGGGTTTGTCTTTGATTGTGCCTTGAAATATTAATGCATTCATTTTATATTATATAGCATGTGTTCTTCATAGCACCCTGTCTTGTATTGTATGATTACCTTTTTATACATATAGTTTAGCTTGAATTATTTATTTAATGAATTAATTGAATCCATTTCGTCTTTATTATATTTCTGTGCTTTCACAGCACTTTCTGTGTTTTCACAGCATGTCGTGACGTTTATTAATTTCTGTATTTATAGCTCGAATTCGTTTAATCTTCAACATCTGCTGTGTTAAGTTTGCTTTATAAATAAACTCGCTAATGCTTTAAAAGGATGCTTTATAACGGTCCACTGTTAACTCTGATATCCGGAAATTTTAGACGTTAATTAGACGTGTGCCAGTAATTATAGCTAAATGATATGTAAGCAATAAACTTAAAAAAAAAAATCAAAATAACCATTGAAAAGAATCAAATTCAGGGTGGTTAAAAAATAAATAAATAAATAAATAATAATTAAAAAAAAAAATTACAGCTTGTGATGTTAAAGCACTGACACTGGAGACTCATTCCACAACTGTTACATAACCATCTCCTCACAGAAAACCTGACCATATCCGTGATTATACATTCTTTTTGAAGTTTATTATGAGGCTTAGATTATTTGAGCAATCAGCATACAAGTTCCTGTATAAGTTGTTACTATAGAAACAATAATGTATAAGAATGAGCTCATTAATATAAACCTGTGATTTTCCTTGCAGCCAGCGTGTGTGCTCTATGCAGAAGGAGGCTTCCTATGTCGGCTACATTTTATCAGAACGGTCACTCTGTCTGTCTTTCTGTCTCTTAATGAATATTTCCTATACTGTTTGGATTAACAGTCATGTTTGTTCATGGTTATATTTAGTTAACTGATGTAACACTAGCTACTAGGCAGTGTGTGGAACACGTTAGTTACAAGCCAGGTCATTCTTCGCTAAAGAAGTAACTCTGTTTAAAATGCCCCAGTGAAATCTAGCTGATATATATGTGTGCTTACATATAACGCGATATCAGCTAGATGTCACTTCAATCCAATCCGATTTTATTTGTATAGTGCATTTAACAATAGACATCCATATGCACAGTGGTGCTTGAAAGTTTGTGAACCATTTAGAATTTTCTATATTTCTGTATAAATCTGATCTAAAACATCATCAGATTTTCACACGAGTCCTAAAAGTAGATAACGAGAACGTGACTAAACAAATGAGACCAAAACATTATACTTGGTCATTTATTTATTGAGGAAAATGATCCAATGTTACATGTCTCTGAGTGGCAAAAGTAGAGTGTGAACGTTTGCTGTCAGTATCTGGTGTGACCCTGTTGTGCAGCAATAACAGTAACTAAACATTTGGGGTAACTGTTGATCAGTCCTGCACATCGGCTTGGAGGAATTTTAGCCCGTTCCTCAGTACAGAACAGCTTCACCTCTGGGATGTTGTTGTGTTTCCTCACATGAACTGCTTGCTTCAGGTCCTTCCACAACATTTCTATTGGATTAAGGTCAGGACTTGTGAATCTGTGAACATCTGATGATGTTTTAAATCATATTTATGCAGGAATATAGACAATTCTAAAGGGTTTACAAACTTTCAAGCACGACTGTAGTTTCAGGATTCCTAATGAGCAAGCCAGTGGTGAAGAAAAACATGCTGAGAGAACACATGAGGAGGAAACCTTGAGAGAAACCAGACTCAAAAGGGAATCCTGATCATCCTCTTCTCAGTGAAACCGTATAGTGGATTTACAAATCATTATTCTTCTAGAACACCGACCACAGTATATTATAATTATATATAATTATAATATTATTGTAAACCATGCTAAATGTGATGGCTTATGCGTGTGAAACACTTCGCTATTAGCTACATTGGCTCATACATAGGTCTGGTGGAAAGAAAAGCCAACTATGTCTTCGTTGATCGACTATGATTACGCTAAACAGGTTAATTATGGACATTTTAGCCTGAACTTGGGCTTGAAGCTTTAACCACAGTATGAAAATCGAGTGCCTGCTGCACATCGCTGCCGAGGCATTCAGGGCCAAAACGAATGGCTTTGATAATTCTAGGAGCTGCACTCTGCTTTAAAATGTACGTGGAAACATCAGTGTATGAGTTATGACCGAATGTCTGCTTCTGAAAAGCTGGTTCAGGTGACATGTCAGGTTTTAAATCATCTCTACCTCAAAGGAATAGAAAAGAGGCACAAAGAGAGAGACACACACACACACACACACACATATACACACATACACACAAAAGAGAGCATGAAAAGCCCCGGAGGACATAATGTAAGGCTAGAGATGCTGTGATGTGTCATTCGCACGCTGTCCAAAGCGACTAATGCACAATGTCCTGTCCCTGCGTAGCCTCCCCATAAAAATCAACCTAATTCAATTTCCAGGTCATAAAAGAGAGCGACTTGTGCACATGCAGCCCTTTTAGGACAAGGCCACAAACCGGGAGAGACAGAAACACTGTCGAGAGAGAGAGAGGGAGAGAGAGACTCGTCTCTTTTCCAAATGAGATCCACAGCCATACTACTCACATAATGGCGAATTTTGTTATTTTATTATTAGACGAGTTGATTGCAGATAACCGTGTTAAGGCCGAGAGTCGCAGCTCGCAAATTCCATCATTGGAAATAAGGGATGGAGAAAGCGTGTGTGTGTGTGTGTGTGTATGGGATCGCTAGGACATAGAACAACAACTTGAGAGTAAATAACAGAAGCTGATGTAATGTCTAAGGACACAGCACAGCGAGAATTAACCAAATGCAGAGAGACAGACGGAGAGACAAACGAAGTTACAATCAAACATGACTCACTCGCTGCCGTCCTGACAAACTTCTCCACAATGGACAAAGAGAAACAGAGAGAGACAGAACCCAATAAGCATGTTGGAACAAATATAATTAGAGTTGATCTCATTGTGACTCGAACAGAAACATGTTTAATTCACGAATTAAACTCGAGGCTCTGTAGGATTTTGATTGATTTTTTTTTTCTTCTTTCTAAATCAGCAGATGGGAAACCTTGCACAATTTTATTTCCATTTTATTTAACTGCCGTACGAAAAACCCACACAGGGCCGAGCCCTCGTTTACTAAAACGCATTACAGGGATCAAAACGTAAGAGACAGAAAGGAAAATGCAAGCTGAAATAATGCGTTTACATCACACCCTGCTCCGTTCAGGATTGAAAATTAAAATGAAATGCTACATTACGTTATATTACATTACATCTTCTTATATTGGGCACTACAGAGCAAATTCCCAACTCAATCTCATACAAAATTCATATTAATTCTACAGTGCATACAGATGCTCAGAGGCAGCTTGTAGGTGTTTGAGATCCTGGGGGGGATCTTAAAATGGGCTCTACCAATATCATTTTATCCAGACAAAAAAAAATGTATAAAAAATAATAATAATCAGTGCATATATGAGAAAAGTTACTTTCTTTCTCCTAGTTTAAGTCTAAAATTGTATAAAACACACTCGGGGCAGAGTAAGCCTGCATGCATCTGCATCACACTAAGATCCCATCAACATGTATAGCATGAATATAGGTTTAAATTCTACAATATACTGTATACATTTATGTAATGTATGAATGGAGTTATTGTGCATGTGAAATTCTGCCCAACTCCCTGCATTCTTATTGTGGATAATGTTTTTTATATTTTTATTTTGTTAAAGTGGTGGAATCCCATTTTGGTTTTAGATTATATATATTATATAATTTAAAACCAAAATGGGATTCCACCCATTGTATANNNNATATACACACATTTGACTGTTTGCTTGGACTGACTGGCTTTAATCCAAACCTCAGTAGCAAGCAGGCCTATACATATTAACTCCATTAAATAGCCTAGGCTAAAGAGATCACTAACTGCAGAAAATATGAGCACACCTCCCCTAATCTACATTTGAATACTAAACTATTGGAGCACTTTGTGGATTTTTTTTTTAAAGCACGGATATTCTTCGATATTCCTTATGCGAATATAATACATGTCTGGTGGCCTGGGAAACCCCAGCTGATTTTGATGTGACTGAATTCTAGCAAAAAAAAAAAAAAAAAAGGAAAAAAAAGTAGATTTAGCCCCAACATGAACGTACACGATATGGCTAAAAGTTTGTGGACACGTAACCATGACATTCACATGTGCTCGTTGAACATCCCGTTCCAGATTTAATCCCCTTTGCTGCTATAATAAGCTCCACTCTTCTGGGAAAAGGCTTTCCACTAGATTTTCGAGCGTGGCTGTGGGGATTTGCGTTCATTCAGCTACAAGAGCATTAGTGAGGTCAGGCCGTGATGTTGGGTGATTAGGCTCCAGTTCTAGTTCATCTCAAATGATGTGGATCGTGTTATAAAAGGAGCCAGTTTAGCAAACAGGTTGGTTTAAAAAAAGCATATACTGTATGGACCATATATGGAGTGTATGAGAGTATGAATCCATTCATTCATTTATCTTCACCCTGGGCAGAACCCCAGTCCATCCCGAGGCACCATACACTCCTTCACACTTAAGACCAATTTAGCTTAGCCGCTGGCATGTTTTCAGGAGGTGGAAGGAAACCTATATGGACACAGGGAGAACGTGTCAAGCCGAAGTGTGACCCGAGCTCAGGATTGAAATAAGAAGAACGATAATAATACATTTGATTTGTATTTTGCTTCTCAAATGATGCATACGATGCTTGAGAATACATTATATCAGACAAGAGTAGAAACATTAACGTACTCGGTAAGAAACATGCAGGAATGAGAGAGAGAGAGAGAGAGAGAGAGAGAGAGAGAGAGAGAGAGAGAGAGAGAGAGAGAGAGAGAGAGGAGTGGTAAGTAAAACACCTGAGAACAGTTGAGAAGAGTGCTAAAAAGAGAACACGTATTAGGGGAAAGAAACACTATGCTGACTTGCTACCACAGAAGAAAAACCTTCAATCATAAAGTGAGTATGAGGCAGAAGAGGAAGATGTAAGAATGCGGAGGTGTTGGAACGGATGGAGAAGGTCAAAGAGACAGGTAGTGAGAGAGATTACCGAAGGATTTATAAATGAGAAGGAGGATTTGGAGCTGAATATGTTCCTTTATAGAGAACCAGTAAAGATTTTGGAGTACAGGTGTAATATGGTGTTGGGATCAGGTGTTGGTAAGAAGCTGGAAGCTTGTAGAAGGATGTGGAGCTGACACCTGCAAGAAAAGAACTGCAATAATCTCGGTGGCTGGAGACAAAGGTGTGGATGAGGGATTTGGCGGAAAAATATGAGACAAGATGTGAGTGAAGGCAGGAAACCTGGCCATAGAGCTAACCTGGGCATCAAAGGAAGTTAATTGAAAATGAAAAAAAGGAGGGGAAAAAAATAGGACACGTGGAGCAGCAGTCACACAGCATGGTAGCAGCACTCTTATACTTATACTATACAGTATGCTCAGTTCTAATGAGTTTTATATCACTGTTGAATTCTTGAATCAGATTAGTCAGAAGGTGTTGATTAATTTTCTATAACAGTGCCACTGACAACAGTGTCAGCTGCAATTACAGGGTTTTTTGTTGTTTTTTCACTTGATGGACACATGTGCGAGGTGCGAGGTGCTCACATCATTTAAGCGTAACAATAAGAGGATTCTTATTTAACAACAAAATATATGGACATTTCTCTGATGAGGCTTTCTCTAAGGAGGTGTTTAACATTTATAAACGAGGACCTCGGTCATTATCAGTGCTTTGAGGAAAAGACAATTTTCTCAGTTACACGACAAGCTGATTTCTGTCTTAATATTAACTTGACGAGAAAAAAGGGAAAGAAAAAGAGAGTCTAGAGATGCAACGTAATGTTTATAGCTATAAAGTATGTATATAATGTAATGCTGATATGCATACAGTGGCAGAACACTACAGAGAAGTAATTCCATCAGTTATGCAACGCAACATGATATTGACTCCATCAGTACACTCCTATTATCCTTCCCAATGCTCTCAGTCAATCACCATGCATCGTTTTGGACTTGTATGAGCGAACAGTGATGAAGTCCTGTTGAAGAAATATCATCGGGTGAAATAAAAAACAGTTGTTGGTCCGTGCACTCTGACTCGACTGTGGCTTGACAGATTATCACTCCTTCAACAGAAAGCGTAAGATGGGGTGAAGAAAATGTACAGCATATTAAACATGATTCCTGCAGTAAAACCACTCATGACCCTGGCAACCAGTGCTGTATTGAGGAAACACGTGTGCTCGTGCTAGATTCAAATAAAAATACATACTGTATATAAGAGATTCTCAGTGTTATAGTGTTACCTACAGGGACTGAACTCTTCCAGTAGGGTGTAAAGGCTTGTGGTTGTTGTGGTTTCATGGTTCCAGATGTACTATCAGTGATTGGTTCATTGCAAAGGTAGTAATTAAGGTATTGGGTTAGCATTTGGTAGAAAACACAAGTGTATTGCAGTGCTAAAATCAGTTCTCTAATTGGTGTTTAATTGTTAGCAGTTAGCCTCTTTAGCTTGATCTTTCCATTGGACAAAAAAAAAATACATAGCATATGTAATCCACAAGCATTAAATGATTACAGGCATGTTACCATTACATAATTATGTTTAGACGTTCTTCCAAATAGTCTGCAAATGCATTATATAGAATTAGACAGAAAAAAATATCCTTATTACCTCAAGCCCGCATCAATAAATAGACATTTCATGTTGTCTTCTTTGTGATCGGCTCCAAACTCCTCTTCTCCACCAGGATTGGGATTATTTCATACAGCGTGATTAGTAATAATCTTAAACGACGAATCTAGAACAGGTGCCTTACTTTATTTATAGAGCCTGAAATGTTGGCCTGGAAAAGTCTTATTATTACCCCGGAAGTGGTGGAAAATGATGAGTCGGCATACAGGAAGGACGTGAACCAGCTCGCAGAATGGTGATAGATAACGATCTATCTCTTAATGTTGATACGACTAAAGAGATGATTGTCAACTTCAGGAGAACTCAAGTGGACCACTCACCACTGCACATCAACAGTGTTGAGAGTCAAAAGCTCCAAGTTTCTTGGTGTGCACACGACTGAGGACCTCTCCTGGACTCTCAACACCACCTGCCTAGTCAAGCAGTGCCTCCACTTCCTGCGGAGGATGAAGAGAGCCAAACTCCCCCCTCCCATCCTCACCTCCTTCTACAGAGGCCCGATAGAGAGCATCCTGACCAGTTGTCTCAACGTGTGGTATGGGAACTGCAGGTCCTCCGACTGCAAGACGATACAGTGAATTTTGAGGACAGCTGAAAAGATCATCTGGTTCTCTCTACCTACCATCGACACCTCCTTCAACAGCCGCTGCATCCTCAAAGCCACCAGTATTGCTGATGATCCATCTCACCCCTCTCATGGACTATTCAACCCTCATGCAATCTAGCAGAAGGTACCAGAGCATCCGTGCCACCACCTGTGTATTTGTCACTTGTATATTTATTGTCTTGTTCTGTGTATTTATTGTTTTGCTCTCATCTCACACTGTTGTGTATTACACATTATGTAGTCTTGCTTACTCTTCTCTGTTGCACCATGGTCCTGAAGAAATGACATTTCTTTCCAATGTATACAAGCTATATAGTGGAATGACAATAAAAACCCACTTGACTTGCCAAGTCATTTTAGAAACAATGTAGGTGATATTTCAAAACTAGAAGCTCATAATTCAACCTTATAATCATTCTCGATGTCTCTTATTATTCTTTTGAGTTGAAATATGTATACAATGTAATGTGGTAGTTTTCCCAGAAGTAAGTGTGCCCACATACATGCACATACAAAGATAGCCAGTAGTACCCTAGAATGGTTCTTAATCATTTTGTGCAGGAAAAAGTTAGCGGAGTGTCCATGAGGTATTTGGAATGGTGTGGCTTATCGGGTCAGCAGAGTGTTCAGTGTGCTGTTGTGCTCTCTGCGCTGAGGTCAAAGCGGAGCAACAAGATTAACATTAGGGCAAGCAACCATCGTCTCCGTGTTCTCTGCCTGTTGCCGGGCTTGTTATTTCTTCCAGAATTAACTTTGAGCCAGGAGGACTTGTTGCATTTATTCATCAACCTCCATACATTCAGCACTCACTTGTGGTATGCATTTTACTGGCCTGGACTGGCATATAAATACCGTGGCTATGATTTTGCTAAAGCGACATATGGACTGACGATGTGAGGCTCTGGACTTCAACTCAGCTAGATGGAACAACCCTGACCAATCAGTGTAATTTCAACTGAGAGTAAGCACGCTCCTATCAAACTGCAGCTCACAGTCTCCCACAGAAATCCACAGGAGCCCGACAAAAAGTGAAAAAATTGAGCGCTAAATCATACGAGGCTGAAATAAAAATGTTCCCAGTTAATTGAGTGTAGCAGCGGGTATCAATACTCCAGCAGATTACTAATGAAGCCTTACTGTGGAGCGATGCTGAGCAGAGGAAGTGGCTAAGATTCAATCTCAGCCTCCACTTTCTCACTTTCTGACACACACACACCACACACACACACAATCACATACAATTCCAACAGGCTGAGAGCAGTAGAGACAAAGTGTAACACATAGAGGAGTGTTAGTTATTAAGAGAACACAATTAGCACTATGATCAGATTGAGATCTGGGGACATTGAACTCTTTGTCCTGTTCCTCAAAACCATTCCTGAACAGTTTGTGCAGTGTGGCAGGGCGCATTATCCTGCTGAAATTGGATAATGCCATTAGGGAATACCGTTGCCATGAAGGAGTGTACTTGGTCTGCGACAATGTTTAGGTAGGTGGTACGTGTCAAAGTAACATCCACATGAATACCAGGACCCGAGATTTCCCAGCAGAACATTGCCTAGAGCATCACACTGCCTCAGCCAGCTTTCCTTCTTCCCATAGTGCCATATCTTCTCCAGGTATGATGCAAAAGAATACGTGACTACATCAGTAAAGTGAGCAAGATGTTATCGGTCACTGCCATGTACTGTACTGTACCTCATTTTGTTCTTCCTTTCATCCATTTGCTAGTTATTTGGAAAGTTTATAACTCTGTGTTCTTTAAATTGAATAAGAGACTTATATAGTCTCTTATAGCTCTATTTGGATGGGATTAAATTTGGGGACTTGTCTAGTCCTGAGGCAACTGTGGAATATTTTATTACAGACATCACCCAGTGAAAGTAATCCTGTCCAGATAGGGCTTAAGTCACATTTGTAAATTGAGTGTCCGCCGAACCTACTTGATTCAGCAAGTGTCCCTGTTTTTGGTGCCTACATTCAGGGGAAAAAAAAATCTTCCTGCAACTTTAGCTGCTATATCATTCTAATTGATCATTCATTCATGTTCAATAAACACTTTACCCCAATCAGGGTCAGTCTCTTCTCGTACATAAGTAAGGTCATCTAAAGTCTTTTCCAAAATCAGGTCAAAATCATTAGTAGTGTCTGCTATGTTGCACCAAAAAGCTACTAAGCTGCTAGCTAAGTTAATTCAATTTCACTGTTCACATTCATGAAATGAGCACAAATAATCAAACAGAATATTATAGTTACAATTTATTTATAAATCACACTGATAAAATAACAAGCTCTACTAGATGTCTATAACTGTTATGGATCAGGGTTCTGACCAATACTGCAACTCTGAGCACATGTACTGTATGGTTAAGTTTGACATGTTGTCAGACATGTTCATTATGGTTTCAGTGATTGTCCAGTGTTCAGTGAAGGTTCAACCCCTTTCAGGGATCTCCCAATCAGCATATGGAGAAGTCAACAACTACCCATGACACACTCACTGACTCCCAGTGAAAGCTTTTCTTCCCTGCCTTATGTATTTAAAAAGCATGTTGTCCAGTGAATGTTATCTTACGTTAAAACACAGTATACTTGAATCTGTCGTAGGATCCATATAAAGCCATGCATCAAAGGAGTTCTATAGGTGTTGCGTCTACTGGCTTCTATGAACGTTTTGACGTAGGCTGCTCTGTCAACTGAAAATAGTTTACATTAAATAAATGAACAGTGAAATGTTGCAGTGAGATATTTGATATTTTGATTCGCTAAAGTATCAAAGAGTGATGAATAAGATAGACAGATTGGAAAACATGCCACTGTAGCATTTTATTGGAATTTTAGGGCAGACCCATGCTTCTCATAAAGTAGTCTTAAAGCCTGTGTACCACCCTAGGTATTCTGGTTTATCTTCTGGAAAATCTGCTTTAATGCTTGTGCTTGGGGATGGTATACATGTGACTTTAACCTTAATAATCACTTTAACCTTAATAATCATAAACAAATGAATTTGTCAGTGGTAAATGCTAATTGTAAATTTGCCATTTATATGACTGACTATGACTGGCTGTATTGTATTTTTAAGGTGAAAAAAACCCCACCTCTGTTGCTTTCTTTTGTTTTCTCATTCCTTGCCTGTGTTAGCTTGTCTTGCTTTTATCCTGTTTCTCTCATTAGCAAAGCAAACTCATCATTTGGGTGCCCATTGAAAGGCCAAGTGAATGACTAGCTGTAATGCCACTTGAAAATATCTGTTATATCTCAAATGTATTGAGTGTTTTGCAGGTTTTATTGTATATACAGCATGTTACAAACGCTGTAGACAGTCCTGTGCTAGTTATCGCGTTCTACAGTCGCATTGACCATTCGACGTCTTCATGTTTTCTCTGTGGATGTGTGCAGGGCAAGTGTGGCTGGCTGGAATTGACACCCCCCTTTCTCTACATTTGCAGTTTTCTTTTTATACGCTTGTATAATAGTTCAGTCGAGATGCTGCGTCTCTTGCAGAAAGCTAAAACATTGTACACACTCAGTAGTGCCCTGTGGAAATGTTATTTGATTTCACCTTAATCTGGTGGTTAATAAAGGTTTTCCCTTTTCCCTCATCTTGCTGGTTTTTAATAAACGTGTTTTATTGATCTGGCCGCACTTAGCTCCATCACTGCTACTTTTCTTACATGTGCTTAGGCCTCTTTTGTGATTGTAAGATTAGGGAAAATATGGCAAACTAATTTCCCTGGGTGAAATTCCCGAGGTGGGAGCCTGGTAGTCAGGTTTAGAGAGGTTGCAAAGCCTTAAGCCTTAAACTAGGTGATTTCAGCCGTCTTTTAAAACTCGGATGTTTTTTTTTTGTTTGTTTGTTTTTTCTTTTTTTTTGGGGGGGGAGGGTTTACCGGGAATATACTACTAATGTTACTAGCTAGTTTTCACACTGTTCTTCTTACTTTAACATTACTTTTATATTGCCAAAATGGTTCTGTTTTCACTAGCTAGTTATGTTGGCTAATTTAGGCCAGCTTGCTACCTAGATAGCATCCGGATGTGGGCCACTTCAGGAAGTGATGTGGCACTGCTGTCCTTCATTTGGCCTGATCAAAATGGATATGAGCCTGAAGTGGCCCACATGTAAAACAGCAAATATGGCCCAAATATCCCAAATCACAAGTAGGCCTTTTTAGGCAAAGATGCAGTGTTCAAGGCAATGTGTAATCTGGATGTGACCCTAAAGTAGCCCATGTTATAAATAGTGAATATGGCACAAATATCACAAAAGAAATGTGGGCCACTTTTGGAAAAAATGTGGCACATGCGGCATTGCTATGGCTTGCTTCTGGCCCAAATCTGGCAAACAGGAGTGGACCGCCCAAGTGCCATCATTCCACGCGGTATGTGGGACAGATGTGTGGGCCGGAAGTATCAGGTGTGGGCCACAGCAATTTTGCTATCTGGGTAGCTGCTGCTAAGAATTAATATGTGTAAGTGTCCTTAAACTGAAATAATAACAGTTAGCTTCGAAGGAATCCCTAATGAATAGGATTAAAGTCACGGACATTGCCCTGACCAAAACTCAGACAAGCTAACCAACATGTTAGCCAGTACTGAAAGCTAAAACTGTTTTGGTTCAGTGTGTCATGTGATTTAGCTCACTCTGTAGGTCACCTTGCAGCATACGAACAAAAGTTTGTTCATCAGCAACCTTGTCAGTGTAAATACAGACAAACAGATGATGGATGGAGAGTGAGTAATTTAATTATAAGCTAAGATTAAAGTCTTAGTTTGCATTTTTATGTCTTGTTGACCGCACAAAAGATTAGAAAGTATGCCTGGCTGATTTATTTCACTCTTCTTCATCCTCTTAATTCTTCATTTTCATGCTGCTGCAAAATCCTTCTACAGAATGCAAATATGAAGAATGAGCGTAGGGGATTTTATCAACTGTTAGGGCACCGTTATTTGACTTTGCATTGTGTGACAAATAAAAATAACCAATTCACATAACGGAATTTGAAACGTTTAAATTTTATCAAGCTAACTAACAGAAAACTTTTTAAACAAAGTGAGATAATGTTTCATAAACATGCCCGTCCCAGTTGTGAACTGACATTTTACCAATTAATGTTTTCGTCATAGTGGCCTTTTTACCGTTTCTTGTTTGGGTTTAGGAAAAACCTACTATTTTAAAACACTAGCTATTACTTATGATGGGTTTTCTCTGTTTTTCAACGTTGACAGGGTGCATAGTATCATGAAAAGTAGGCTACAGTCATTAGCGGGATGTTATTAACGTCCCTGAGCGAGGTTCATTTATTTGAATGCTTTGTGCATCCAGAAAAAAAATGCAATAATAATTGTGGTTTACTAATGCGTTCTTTCTCCATTTCTGCCCATCATTAACGCTATTGTGCAGGTTATCAAACATGCTGTGACACTGCTGTCTGTGGTAGAGGATTGGGTTGTTTGAGATTATTCAGTAAATCTATTAAGTAAGTCTCTTTATATTACAGTAGACTAATCTGATATTGTCTATATTTATGGTGGTCTGGGAAAACATGTTGGATATCATGGATAAAAAAAACTTTCTTTAAGAAAATATAAATATATTTCACCAAAATGACATAGACATATTTTTACAAGGGTTCCACGCATCAATGAGTATGTTTACATGGACAACAATAATCCGATATTAACCCGATTAAGATGATACTCTGATTAAGAAACTAGCATGTAAACAGC
>JANDJT010000012.1:4149766-4169060 GCA_024331685.1 Stegophilus panzeri | reverse complement strand
TTTCTGTAAAGCTGCTTTGAGACAATGTATATTGTAAAAAGCGCTATACAAATAAAATTGAATTGAATTGAATTGAAAAATTGAATTGAAATTGAAGAAACTCCTTGGCTGTGCTGCACCTCTCGCCGGCAACCTCAGTCTCCGCCAAGCCTCCTGGGTCCCACCTCACAGCCACTCTAGCCTGTCCATCGCGCCTCACACCGGGAAGACAGCGACCTTTACACACACACCCAGCACCTCTTTGCACCACCTCTGCCTCCCGAGTGTCTGTGTTCTGCCTGTCCCAGCCCTGAGCAGCCACAACAATAAAGACAATTTTTCACAGCCTTCTTTGCTCATATTTACCAAGAGTGCTAATATTAGAGGTGGGCACTGTATCTACTGAAAACAGCATATTAAAGCTTCAGGCTTCATGCTTCATTCACATTAAAAACAGAACATAAGCGTTAACTGTCTCCAGGTATATTCATTAGCGTGTAAATACTGTGGCACCTTATGGGCAGCTAATGTGGTTTTAACACGTGGAGTAATGACGCCGCCTGTGCTGCAATCTGCTTTCACGCTCTGTGGCCAAGAATCCGTGTCCCTGCTCTGATGTTTAATGGAGACAGATGCGATTGGGTCGAGGCTTTCCGTAGCTCGTCCTTCCTCAGCTGTACAAGCAGGACTGAGGAGCAGAACGAAGGAGGGGATGGATGAACGAAAGTCTCCTTGAACACGGGAGGAAGGGGAAGAGGGAATGCGCTAATTGGATTAGCTCACCCACGTAAGTCAGCGTAGTAAATACTAAGTGCATGTGTGAGTTATAAAACAGAGTGTCCTTCATTTCTAGAGGATCATAAATGTCTACTATGTTGAGAAATGCATTCATGACCAGTAGTGTGACTAGAAGACAAAGTATTCACACAAACACACACACACACACAAAGGCATAATGCAGTGACACTATCCATATCTGTTTAGTGCTCCAGATATCCAAAACTGTATTTGGATTTGGCTGTGGTCTTTTTTTTATTCTTTTTTTTACACATATGCACCAGGAATCGGGGGGGCCGGGGAGGGGGGGATGTTTAAATTATCCATACTGTCAGCATGGTGTGTGAATGCTCTGAGAATGCTCAGCTCAACATCCATCCATTTTCTGCATCACTTATTCTATGCAGGGTTGTGGAGGAGCCTGGAGCCTATCCCAGGGAACTTGCGGCACAAAGTGGGCACAAAGTGGACACCTGGGTGCCAACCCAGTGCTGGGCACAATCACACACACATTCACACACGACGGATAATTTAGAGATGCCAATCAGAATACAACACCTCTTTGGACTGGGGGAGAAAACCTGAGGAAGGAAGCCAGAGGAAGCCCACGAAGCACTGGGAGAACATGCGAGCTCCGTGCACACAGGGTGGAGGAAGGAATCGAACCCCTAATTCTGGGTTTTTAGGGTAAACGTGCTCACCGCTAAGCAACCCCAAATTCTTCAACATATACAGTATATTTCCTTTTATTCTTCATTATATAATTCTATGTTACTGAACTGAATTCTTCACATTATCCTTTCATCCATTTATAATCCCTACTCCTCTACTTCCATTTCAATCAATCTCTTTCTTCATTAATATAAACAAACGTGGTGTTCAAAACGACTTCTTCTAGCATCAAAACCAACAACACAACACAACACCACCATACGTGTGAAAAATGACACGTTGTCCTTTTCTTCAACTGAACTTTCCTGTTGACCTTCTCATTTTACAGCAACAGCAATAAAACTTTCTTTTATTTTCGTCCGCAAACACTTTTAATGCACATGCGTTTACAGTCACATTCACACACCGAGCCACTCAAGCACGACAAAACACCATCTGGCCAAAGATGCTCTAAATTAAATTGTTATTGATCTGCGAGGTATGGTGGAATGTGTGATGGAAGCTACACTGTAAAACTGTAACTAGCACTGACAATCTACAGCAACAGCTTAAAGGTGTTTAAAGATTAAAACCCCAATGGGAATGGTTTAAGAGTAGAATTACTGAGAAATGGACTGCAAACTTTTCCACTGTAACACAAAAAAATCGCCCTTTCAAGAAGGTGAAGACGTGCATGAGTAATAAGGAGAAAGAATTATTCACAATAAACACGTGAGACTGAGGTGTCTTCATATATCACTTTTCTTCAAGTGAGAACCGTCTCAGGTGCATCGACTGTATGGGTGCTTTCACACCTATTGGTCTGCTTACTATTTAGTTTGGTTTCACACCGTGTATAAACAAAAGAACGAAAAAACAAACTCGTAAAACAATGTCGTTCGTTGGTCAGAAACGGAAAACGAAAAACGCTAAACTAACCTTTGCCAGATGTGCGTGGGAATCACAAAAATCACCTGAGCACAAATATTCTCGAATGGAACAGTACTTTTGTGCTCAGCCACGGTTAGTGAACACACTCGATGAGTCCAACAGAGCGATCACGCTAGTCAAACGACTTTGGAGGTCAAATGTGCTCGGGTACGGTACAGATCGCCAAGCGTGAGTACACCCTGAGACACACTTGGACTGGTTGTTCCAGTCGGCACCCACGTGTGATTTGGAGGTCATTTGGAGGTCAAATGTGGGTCAGCACCCATGTGTGATTTGGAGGTCATTTGGAGGTCAAATGTGCTCGGGTACGGTACAGATCGCCAAGCGTGAGTACACCCTAAGACACACTTGTACTGGTTGTTCCAGTTGGCACCCACGTGCGATTTGGAGGTCAAATGTGGGTCGGCACCCACGTGTGATTTGGAGGTCATTTGGAGGTCAAATGTGCTCGGTTACGGTACAGATCGCCAAGCGTGAGTACACCCTAAGACACACTTTGACTGGTTGTTCCAGTCGGCACCCACGTATGATGTTGGGACTAAACTGCATACTGTACATGACAGCATCCTTTGAGGCGGCACGTTTAAGTGAATTTTAAGGACCGAGTTGCATATATTGAGACATCTGAAGCATATCAGAAGAGAGAAATGAACAGTTCTTATCTACACTACTGCTATATTAGTATTCTGTAGGCCGGATTCTGTTAATCACACGCCGTTCCACTGTGATCAGAATCCTTTTTAAAAGAACGTCAGAACACAGAGACAGGTATCGTCTTCAATCAGGACTCCTTTGTACCAGTGTGCTGCTCTAGGCAAAACACAGTGTCACCCCATATAAATGAGCAGTGTTATCCTGCCGTTCTCATTCAATCATTCATTTGCAGGCTGGTTTTGAAAAAAGGAAACGGCAATGATACTGAAAGACGACACAATCGGGTAGCACGTTTGCTTCCTATATCAATAAGAACTCCATTTCCCAGAATCCTCACCAAACTACAAACCCAGTCACATGATCCTAATTAACACACACCATAAATAACCCAGACTTTCACTGAATCTTTGCAAAGTCTTGCTCCTTGCATACCGCTAGCCTTTTTGTACACTTTCTTTCTCGGTATTGACCGTGTCTGCTTTGTGTATTGAGTTCCGCCCACCTGACTTAAAGCTGTCTGCTGATACTACATTGCCTGTCTATCGACTTTGATTTCAGTTTGCCCTTTTGGAGTTGTCTGCTTCGTTCAATAAAACACTGCTCTTGCATCCAAACCCTGCCCTTGCCTGACATTGGGAGCCAAAAAAGTGCCACTCACATTAGTAAACTGACTCAAAGGAAGGAAGGATTTGGACAGCTGTCAGGTGCTAAATACGAAAAGAGAAAAATAAATTTGTGTAACATTATCATTTGGTTCTCAATAGGACCTTCATAATAAGGGCTAAATGTTTAGATCATCATATATCCATCCATCCATCCATCCATTTTCCATACTGCTTATAAAACACATAGCATGGGACTCTAACCCAGGGAACACAGGGAACAAGGTAACCTTGGATGGGGTGCCAAACTATCGCAGGGGACAATCTCACACACATTCACACACCCATACACACAATCTGGATATGCCAATCAGCCTACAGCGCACGTCTTTGGACTGGGGGAAGAACCCAGAGTTGTGACACATAGGAAATGGAGTCAACCATACAAGTAATAAGAACATTTAATCTAATACAGTATGAGTATCAATAACAGCGAAGTAAAAAAAAAAAAACAAAAAAAAAACAGTCCAGGAACCATTTCTGACCAATTCTGAGCCTGACACATGGGTGTCATGTCGGTTCGTTATTTAGATTTGATTGCAATTTATATTCAGTTGGAATCTGACAACTCGGTTGCAATCACAACTTAATAATGTCATTTGTTTTCTCTATAAATGTGGAACAGGGGAAAATGAACTACATAAATCAAGCCCTCTATCTACTGTATATTAGGCCATTGGATAAAGTCTAATCCATTAGAGGCCCCACCTTGTAACATAAAGGATCTGAGCCTGTGAAGCCCTTCAGATATTTTAAAAAGCAGAAAAGAAAGCTACCGCACTTTGGTTTAGTGTGTTCGGCTGTGCTGTAAAATGGTGGTCATTATGCTATGGATCTGTTTCACTACTGTTTTTTACAAGTTCACGTGGACCGAATGAAATAACGCTGCAGGCCGGATTTGGCCCGTAGGCCTTGTGTTTGACACATAGTGTAGTTAGTCATATAGCTAAAAAGCAATAATAAAGACACCCCTTCAAACAAAGAAACCAATGGTTCCTGCGACTGGCCACGCCCACATGGAGAAAAATAGAAGAGTTTGAAATAAATAAATTCTGGGTAGTCAGGGACTTTTGGTTGTTTGGTTCATTTATTGTATTCCCTCAGAGCACTGGGTCGGGAACAAACAAAAAAAAAAAAGCCTCTGGACTTTGTGGGAAGAACATGTTTGACTACAAGCCACCGCCGCGACCTTCCATGTCTTCGACAAGCCATAAATATTTACCAGCGCTTCGTCTTCTCTCCCAGGTAGACTGCAGGCATCGCAAAGGTCATCGCAATTTCAAGTCAACATCCATTTATTCATTTTCATGTGAGATTAAAAGCCCTGTGTTACACACACTTATGGCGGCACAGTCAGGGAAATAAACCTCACTGCTTCTCCACATCTGCTACACAGGTAAGGTAGACCTTACTAGCCCTTATTTTAAATTTGCATTAAATGACTTTTTTGTTGTTGTTGTTTTTAAAGAATGAAACAGTAAGTGTTTTTTTTTGTTGTTGTTGTTTTTTTTACAACATTTACGACATGCTCTTATTTCAGTTTCTCTCAAAAAACATAAATACAGTAATCAAGATTCAGATTTCTGTTACAGAGGTGAAATAAATGTGTGGATGCCTACATTCGGGAGTGTCTCTTTCATTCTTCCAATCATTCTTGCTAAGCTCTACACTACAGAATCATGCACACTATGCAGTGCAGTTATACAGACGGCTTTAGAACAGAGATCTATAGAGTTCTTGAATGTTTAGAAGAGTTTAGTGTTTAGAAAGATGTAGTTTGTTTGTCTGAAATGTTCTAGGT
Organism: Stegophilus panzeri; assembly: GCA_024331685.1. NCBI lineage: Eukaryota > Metazoa > Chordata > Actinopteri > Siluriformes > Trichomycteridae > Stegophilus > Stegophilus panzeri. The sequence continues at coordinate 4,163,585 of JANDJT010000012.1, read as the reverse complement.
CAGCAGACACTCTGTGTTCTAAATATCTGTTTCTATTAGAGTATAAACAAGCAACACCAATGCTGATAATGACGACAATTATGTTACTAATAACACATTGACATGGAGAATCACACAGTGTTAATGCTAATAGTCACACAGTTCCAATGCTAATAACAACACAATGCTACTCCGACCTTGCACACATCCTCCTTTTGATTGTGCATGTGTTAAAATACAACCATGTAGATGTTGCAACATAGAAACTTTATGTAAGCGAAAGTGTATCAGCAGTTGTTTTTTTTTTTTTTTAAATACCTTTGTGTTTAATTTTTAAATATGTATATATATATATATATTTAGAAGGCTAGGGCTTCTTGCTGTCGAGCAGAATGCATCACCTGATGTTTGTTCAGTTTTCACGAAAAAAATAACACCATTGTATGATCAACTCCAGATGCATCGTCTTAAACGTCATCGTAACTAAACAGCTCCAGCTCCTACGGCACTTGCATCAACTTCAAGTTTAAAGGATTTGCAAAAATCAGGAGCTGCAAGCACAAGGTGTATCACAGAAAGCGTTCCCGTTGGTAAAAGCTTGTTGACAAAGAGGAGTCCAAACAAATGATTTGGATGAGATAAGCAAAGAAGTAAGGAGTGAAAGATTAGAACAGTTTTTTTTAGTAGTACCACAACAAGCCTACAAATGACCACAGTCACAACAAGTGTGTGGCGTGAGACAATTTAAAATGCTAAGTTATGTTAGCATCTGTATAGCCAAACGCTTGTCGACACCTGTCCATCCATCAAACCTATATGTGCTTTTTGTACAGCCCATTCCAGATTTATTCCCCCTTTTGCTGTCATAATAACCTCCACTTTTCTGGGAAGGCTTTCCACTAAATTTTGGCTAGTGGCTGCCGGGATTTGTTTTCATTCAGTCACAAGAGCATTATTGAGGTCAGGCACTGATGTTGGACAAGAAAGCCTATGCCACAGCCAGCATTCCAGTCCATCCCAAAGGTGTTCAGTGGGGTTGAGGTCAGAGCTCTGAACTTGCCAAATCATGTCTTCATGGACCTTGTTTTGTACACGGGGGCACTGTCATGCTGGAACAGGTTTGGCCCTGAAATTGTAAATCTACAGAATACAAGTACATCCTATAGAATTGTGTGCTTCCAACATTGTGGCCACCATTTAGGGAAGAACCACATATTGCTGTGATGGCCAGGTGTCCAAAAGCATTTGGCAATATAGTGTTCTTGTCTAGGACCTAATTTCTTGCTAAGGTACTGTGTGTAACTGTATTTTGAGAAAACTCACACTTTCCAAGTTTAACCTTCAGAGGTTGCCTGTTTGTTTGTTTTTTAGTTTTGTTTATACCTAGGTCAATATACCTCTATTTCTAATCCAACCATGCATTTTCTATACCACTTATCGAACCTCCAACCCTGGAGGTGTGAGGCGAACATGCTAACCGTGCACTATTTATAATCGATATGTGGTATTTTATAATGCTTATAACATAAACTGCTCATTTCTAATTTGGATTTTTTTTTGTGTGTGTCCTATCATGGGTTGACAAAAACCTGATCATTTTGGTACTAGTTGGTAAAACTAAAATCTGTATATTTTACCATATTGTTCCCAAATCTCAGCTCATCAAAAAAAGTTCCTGTTGAAACTCCTTGAATTTCCACAGGGTTGACACATTTGTTTGTTTCGCCTGCAGTTAACAAGTTTTATGACTCTATGTGGCCCTTTTACTTGGATCATCCTGCTGACATAGCCACAGGAAGGTAGCTTGAGTGTTCCTTTGTTTGAGGAACTTCAATGTGGTCTCTCGCAACTGGGCTGTAAATCCCCTCATGTGCAAAAGGTAGCTGTTGGTGGCAGTTATATCCATGAAATTATATTGTAACATACTGTAACACTCACTCACTCACTCACTTTTCAGTCACTGGTCAGTCAGGGTTATGGTGGATCCATAGCATGTCCCAGAAACACCTGGTGTGAGTCTGGAAAACCCTAGATGGGATGCCAGTCCATGGCAGAATACCCTGCACACAAATTCACAACTCCTGTACCATCTTTTGTTTTTTATAATGTACAAAATAGTACTGTATCAGCTGATTGGACAAGTTAACTCCTCCAATGTGGTTGTTGTATTTGAAACTGTGTCGGACTTGTAGGACAGGGGAATGTTTTGAGTGTTTACTGACTATTTTCTCATGTTATACTTCTCTACTGTATGTCTAGAGAGTGCTTCCTGTATGATATCGAACATACCGATACTTCACCTGTGTCCATACGTTTTACAATGGCAATTGGATTGTCTTGTATCCACCTGATAAAGACTCTGAGATAATTCTTCTTCAAAGGCCTTCATTGGACTGAGTCTGGGGGTGGGGGGTATTGTTTTCTCTGTGTGTGTCACATACAGATATGCTTAGCCCTGATGTAGAAATGATCTACAAACAAATGGTAAACAGGAATACTGGCTGGATCAGATACATGACTGAATCAAATGTGACTCCAGTGCCTGAGGAGAATGTTGTTTTTGTGCTGTAGACAGTGAATTGCAGTGCTGCAATTACTGCTGCCAGTCATGATGAAAAGTATGAAGCTCCACTCGGTTGGATTTGTCTTCATATACTGGGTCATTCCACAGTAAGATTTTGTGGCCACTATTATCTCATTAATCGAAAGGTTTTTCAGGTAGGTAGAAAGTTTCGCAAGTGTCCTTCATCACACGCAGAAGAGATCTCAAGTGGAACAGGCAATCATTGTCTTCTCTTTCTCTTTTACTGACGTTTTCAATATGATCCTCAAGATCACTCAAAGGAAGGTTTCATGAGATTACTCTGAATATATATCTTGGCATAACAGTCACTGGAGACAACAGTGAGAAAAAAAAATAGTTGTTTTTCTACAAAAATCCTGGATAATATCCAGCTTCACCTTTTTTCCCCTCTTTCAGCTGCTCCCATTCGGGGTCACCACAGCGGTTCACCCATCCACATATTTTGATTCTGGCAAAAATTTTATGCGGGATATTACTGAAAAATTATTTGAACAGATCTAGTGGAATGCATGTGGTATGGGGGACCAGTTTATATTGTGGTATCTTAGTGATGGACCTTTTTGGAAGTGGTGCCACATCAATATCTGCTTCAGTTTCATAGGACTGTCTTGGCTGTGTTGTGTTATTCTTTATTGTGGGGTTGTCTTTGATCTAGATCAGCATCAGCACCTTGCTTGGCCACATGATCTGGCCCTGGTCAAAAGAAATGATAATACTCTTGACATTAATATAAAAGACATCAAAACATGCAGTTCTCAAACAAGGTTGCATGTGTGCTTCTATCCAAATGAGTGCCAAAATAGAAGACACTTGGTTTGACTGCTAAATATAACTGAAGAACCACAGCAGTTTGCTAAAGGAGCATTAATTGTTTAAGAACTTGACCCATCCTCTTAAGCTATTCCTGAATGACCTCTGATTGTTTTAAAAGTTAGAAAAAGTTTGTTCTGGACTTTCAAAAAGTTCTACATGGGTGGGCTACTCCATGGGGTAAATTAAGGCTGTCTAAATATCATGAAACATTTAGAACCTCTGACAACTCAAGGTTAACTTCTACAAAGCACAGGGAGCATTTCTAAATCCAAACAGCATAACTGTGTACTGTGGGAAATTATCAGGGATGATGAAAGGTGCAATGTGCATGCACAGGGAATCAGTGGCATTTGCCAATAACCCTTAAGCAAACCAAGCTGAACCAAAAATTAGCTACAGTATAGTGTCTTCTATCCTAGACAAAGTATATATAAACCAGAGACTGGAACCACAATGACACATCTATAATCAGTACACAGGTGATACAAGACATCTGCTTTTGGAACAAATAAATCAGGCAAGCTCCACAGTCTACAACTGAGTCTACAGCTTTTCCAATCCATGCCCCAACAGATCAGATGCAGTAAATAGTATGTTGTGTTGTACAACAGTGGTCTGAGAATGGATGTCAATGAAACTTAGGAATCAGACTTGCAATGCTTCAAAAGTCTCCAACAATTGGAATCATCCATAATATCATCATTACCAATGTCATAATTACCAGCTTGACAGAAATGGGTATGTAATTACAAGCTTTCCTGGACTCAGAAATAGCAGAAACATCCTCACAAGTGTGTTTGTCCTTTAACATATCAGAGAAGAACCAGGAACTGGAAGGAAACAATTACTCAATCACTGGGATGAAATTTCATGGAGGCTGCTTCCTGAAACAGATGTGCTTCATATACTTGTGGGACACATCTAGGACTTCACTGGGTAAAGTACATATACTGTATATCCAGCCATTCATTTTCTGTACCGCTTATCCTAGACAGGGTTGCTGAGAATCCTGGAGCCTATCCCAGGCAACATGGGGACAAGATGGGGGACACCCTGAATGGGGAGCCAACCCCATCACAGGGCACAATCGCACACCCATTCACACACTATGCACAATTTGGAAATGCCAAATCAGCCACCAGTGCATGCCTTTGGACTGATGGAGGAAACCGGAGTACCTGATGGAAACCCCCGAAGCATGGGCAGAATATGGATACTCCACACACACAGGGCAGAGGCAGTATTAGAAACCAAATCCCCGGAAGTGTGAGGCAAACATGCTAACCACTAAGCCACTGTGCCATATATACTCTCTCTATATATATATATTTTTAAATGTTTCCAAAAATTGCTCACAGGTTAAAATGTTATGCTTCTCATTCTACTAAGGACCTCTTTTTAAGACGTCCAAATTTCTGCAGGATGGAATCCTAGCAACATTCGGACTGCTTCACGTACAATACAACAAATAATGGAAACTAGAACACATTCATCCAAGTTTTGGCATGTGTCTAGGCAATGCTTTTAATGCATAGCAATCAAAGACTCATTGTGACTCAGGATGATGGGGACTAGACACCTGGTGAGCCATGTTAAAAGTTTTCATTACTTGCACAAAGAGCTTGGATTAAAAATGAGTACTTTGATCTGTTTGAAAGTGCTGAAGAATTTAACCACAATTGAGGAGTTGTAATTCTACAGGGAGGAACAGATTCTGCAAACCAAGGAGTTGCACACATAATCAATAAGTACTGATTCCCAGACTTAGCTTTAGGTAGTGGCCCAACTTAATCAACCAGTACACATTCAATAGGCTAACCAATTACAGGAACAGGACAAAGAAGAGCAGGAGGAAGAACTTGATGAGGCTTCCCAGTACATTGGCAAACATTGAAAGACTGACAGAACTGTATGACATTCTTCGTGAGAGAAGGCCAGAAAAAATGGTTTAGAATATGAGAGTAGTAGTACATGATGGAAAGATGGAATCACAATTTGAAAGACAGCATCTTTCTGTAAGTACAAGGGCACCATTTGCATTAAACATTAAATATACCCTGGTCTAAAAAGAAAGAAAGGTGCCTTTTCCATATATCTTCACGATCATGTACAGAAAACAAACCAGTGCCCATTAGATTCTGTGCATGTTCTCCATATATCTGTGTGGGTTTCCACTAGGTTCTCCGGTTTCCTCCCTCCATGCAAAACATACCATTAGGTTAACTGTCTATGCTAGGAGTGAATGTCTATATGCTGCATGGTGCCCTGTGATGGACTAGCATCTCAGCCAGGGTGTATTCACACCCAGTGTTCCCAGGATAGTCTCCTGATCGACCGCAACCCTGACCAAACTAAAGTGGCTACTGAAGATGACTAAATGAATTCTTACCTTGCACATTGTATACATGATCTGAAGATCACAATGGCAAACAGCATAAAACATCATGCTCTGGCACACTACCTCCTGCAAGAATCCATCCATCCATTTTCCATACAGCTTATCCTTCACAGGGTCGCAGGGGAGTCTGAAGCCTATCCCAGGGAACTCAGGGCACAAGGCAGGAGACACCCTGGATGGGGTGCCAACCCATCGGCGGGCACAATCACATTCACAATCACAGAGACAAATTTGTAATACCAATTAGCCTATGACGCATGCCTTTGGGCTGAGGGGAAGCAGAGAACCTGGAGGAAAGCATGAAGCAAACATGCAAACTCCATGTACACAGGGGGCAGGCAGGATTCAAACCCCCAACCCTGGAGGTGTGAGGCAAATGTGCTAACCACTTAGCCACCATGCCCCCAAAGCAAGAAATGAGTCAGATAAAATCAACCACATCTTTTAAAAGATGAACTTTAGCACAGGACACAACACAGTCAAAGGAATGAAAAACTGTTATCTCCTCTGGTACGTTAAAATCATTGGAGCGCTCATGAATGTCTAAAGCAGGCAAAACTTTACCTCCAGCTATGTCATTTCCCATGATGAACATAATGCCTTCCACAAGTGAAGACTGGCAAACGCCAATAGCGGGCAGTTTGGATGAAGCGGTACCTTAATATCCTGCATAGCAATAAAACTCTAGATAAAATAAATAACTAGCTCGCATCAGTATCACGGAGGATTTCGGCAGGAACTTTAGTCTGTTGTTCATCTACCAGTATCCTACACTGCAAACAGTAGCAAGAGTCTTAACTGAAGTAACTCTCTGATTTCTGACTGGAGCATTATTTATGCTTTTCCCTGTTTTTTTTTTTTGTTTGTTTGTTTTGTTTTGTTTGTTTTTGTTTAGGGCTGAATAATTGGCAATTACATGGCTGGCCTTATGACAATAAAAGCATGCTGAGAAGCAGCTTTTCAGAATTCATTCATTTTCCTTTCACTTATATTTGCAGAACACCAAAGAGAGTGAACATACAAGCAGGCAATCTGCCACGTATCATATAAAAATAATTATTTTTCATATCCAGCACAAAACAACCTACTACTGCATGCACTGAAACACTGAAAATCTCCAGCTCGGACCAAATGAGCCTGAACGGAGCTCGTCGAACTCATCGATTCAACTAAACTGCTTAGTGTGAATGACCGAAAGATATACTGACCCACTGAATGGGAGAGAATAATCACACTATCACAAAACTATCACAGAACTATCACAAAAATTACACTCAATCACTAACACTGGTAAGAGTACCTTAATATTTGTAATCCAGTAATATTTTGTGCTTCTATCCATTTTAAAATCATTGTTATATCCTGTAGATGATCATTTTCGTACGATTTGGAGTGGAGAGACACAATTTTAAAGTAAAAGTGTTAATTAAAAATCTGTGAATTTGAAATAGAAAGATGATCTTATTTCCTGAAGCTCCCATTTGCAGTCTGATGTATTGGCGACTGATTGATCAATTTTACAATGGTTGCTATAAAATCAATGTTACAATCTATTGCTAAGTAAAAAAAATAAAAAATCAAAAAAAAAAAATCATAAGAGATAATGGACCATGAAAATGGAACCAGAGAGGAAGCTGGTGAAGTGCGTCCTCAAAGAAAGAACAAATATTACAAAACCAGAGGTGCTCGAGCTGCTGCTGTCAGAGCCTATGAGCACAAATCAGTATTGAGCCCGAAAAAAAGTAGCTGCATTTCTCTGAAAGAAAAAAAAAAATCTTTCCATTGAACGGCTCAGGCCTCTTCTCTCTCATTTCCATCCAGGCGAAATGAGGCTGCAATTTATTTCCCAATCGAAAGCAGAGAGCTCCTTCCCGCTAAAAAAAAAAAAAAAAAAAAGAAACGAAAGAAAAAAAAAAAAGGCCACAATGAGCCCAGCGTCTCCCTCAGCATGATTTATGGAGATGCATTTGCCTATATTTTTTCCACCGATAATAGGAAAATACAGTAATAAATCTGAAAATGTCAGGCAATTTTGTTATCACCTAGTTGGATATCCGAATACATTATCCTCTGAAAAGCCAAGAGATGTGACAGTGACACGGCAAAATATCACCAGGGTCAAAGGTTGACCAAAAAAAAGCGTGGTGCAATCAAAATCACAATTACTCATTTTCCAGCACAGGATGGAAGATCATCATACTGAAATGTGCAGTCCTCTGTCTTGGCTTTATCTGGACCACAGCATATTTCAGATCGATTTTTGTGGGAACAATGCTCGCTGTCTCCAAACAGGTTTCACCACACACAGGAGGAAGTGCAGTGTGTGTGAGGAAACAGCTGCTGGGCAGTGGGGGCTGGTGCAGTGTATTCATCGCATAAGGACTGGATTTTAATTTCAAATCTAACACCTCACCTCACATTGGTGCCAACACCTTCCACATGCATTGAAGAACAAGATTTAGGTGTATTTACCTTGCATTTAAACACATTCATTTGCCAGAGGCTTGTACAGTACTATTGATCAATGAGGCAGAATTTATTCTAGGAGCAAACCTGTTTAAGGAGCTGAAGAACTGTGGTTCTACCGAGTGCTGGGAAGTTGTTACGAAGACCAGAGAGCTACAATTTAATGAGCCGGAGTAGATACTTAAGCATGTTTTACAACAAAAACAGCACAGCATGTCACACAGCAATGCTGTTCAGTTCACACCAGCCACATATATAAAGGACCCTGTAGCGAAGCATGGAGTACCGTGTGAAGTAAGAAATATATGTATAAAAAAATGAAAGAAACAAAAAGAAAAGAAAAAAAGTAAACAGGCAAATAATAGAAACAAAAGAAAACAATGATTTTAAATATAGAATAGCTAAATGTGTTTTAAAAAAGTACAATTATTTTAAAAAACATATTTTTTAAAAATAATATAAAAGTATCAAGGCAGTAAATGTTAGACAGAAAAAGCTACACTACAGTGAAAGTGTTTTTAACAGGTTTTTTTATTTATTTATTTTTTTATCAGTGACAGAGCCTGAAAATTGTTTGTTATCAGTTTATTTGTGTAATTTATTACCACATACATATATTTAATATTTTTTTTTAACGATTTTTATAAATCTCCATCTCTCTGAAACTACCGATGCTCATTCTTTAGTATATTCTCTATCGTGTTTCATCACTTTAGATCAAGCATCTATTTTAAAATCCCTAAATAAAACCATGTAGACAGTTCATCATTGGAAAGCTTAGAGACTCATGCTGCTTCATACACATGATCCAGGCTGTAACAAAAGTGAGAAAACAAAGATGCAATACAAGACAATCAATACAAAAGAAGGTGTGGGGGCAAATAATGAATTGTTATTCTAGGTATTGTCTAAAAAGGGAGAGTTTTCAAAAATAGTAAGTTTAAAAAAAATTATTTGATTTTGTTACCTTGCATCCTATGATAGATAATATTATTATGTGGTTAAAATATAAGGCAAGACATTACAGGTGAGTAGATAGAAAGAAAGAAAGAAAGAAAGAAAGAAAGAAAGAAAGAAAGAAAGAAAGAAAAAACACTAGATATCACAAACAGTCTTCACCAGCTGATAGCGGAAGGGTATTTTTAAATAGAAGGATTTGTTGCTATGCAATTTTTTTTTTTTTTAATCAAGAAAATTAAAATTGTTATAGATATATTTTTGTACCATTTTTCTTCATAAATCCATTCATCCCACCATTTTCTGTACTGCAGAACCTACACCCTATACAGGGTCGCAGGAAGCCTGGAGTCTATACCAGGGGATAGGTGTACAAGGAGGGAGACACCATGGATGGGGTGCCAATCCATTTCAGGGCGCAATCACTCTCTCACACACAATGGACAATTTAGAGATGCCTACAGCACATGACTGGGCGAGGAAACTGATAATGAGTCTTTATTGGTCACATATACAGTGCACAGTGAAATAATTTTCTTTGCATGCCCCCAGCATGTCAGGAAGTTGGGGTCAGAGTGCAGGGTCAGCCATGATACAGCGCCCCTGGAGCAGAGACGGTTAAGGGCCCAACAGTGGCAGTTTGGCAGTGCTGGGGCTTGAACCCCCGACCTTCCAAGCAGTAACCCAGATCCTTAACCGCTAAGCCACCACTGCCCACTGGAGTAACCGGAGGAAATCCCCGAAGCACAGGGAGAACATGCAAACTCCACAGACACAGGGAAGAGGTGGGAATTGAACCTCCAACCCTGGAGGTGCGAGGCAAACATGCTAACCACTAAGCCACCTTAGGAATGAACATGTAATGAACATGTAATGAACATGTAATGAACATTTTGAGATTTGTGCTTTTAAATAAATAAAGAAAAATGATTATTAAAAAAAAAAAAAACATTGAAATGTCATCTCATGTATTTCCACACTAGTACATGTGGTTTATAAGATTTATGATGTCATAATGACATGTAACTTGATATTTATTTCAGCTATCATGTTTTTCAGGGATGAGACATGCTATGATTGTGCCAAGTGGACAGAGCTTAAAGCCTTTTTTTTTTTTTTTAAATTGGTTCAGATAATTAGTTTCAAATAATGTGGTGACATGAGACATGAGTTCATGAGCCAGTACAGCTTTTGTTCTGGCTTTATGGGAATGTTCGTATGAGGAATATACATATACACTATGGTGCACTCTGGGCTAATTCCAGTAAGATTGCTCTATGCTGGGAATATTGGGCTATTATTTGAAGCACAGTGTAAATATTGCTGTCATGTCGTGGTTCAGAGGCTCAGAAGAATGGCTCAGAGGCGTGGTAGGCAGTCTTACAGTCAATATCTGTGACACCTTTCTGCTTTCTACATGGCAAATTCAGCGCTCTCAGCGTCCTGCCAAGCTAATGTGAGACTCACATCAACTGAAAGAATATTTTTATGTCATCGCCAGGTGCAATCCTATGAAACATGAAAAGGTAGAAATCCCAGAAGAGTTCACGAGAGCCAATATGTCAGCGCTGTGTCGTTCACCGTGGTCATTCTCTGTCTCTCTCAGCCCATGTCTCTCTGACTGTCTTGCTTTCTGTGACCTTGTGGGTGACCTTTTTTATTATTATTCTAACACAAGTGGACCAGAGACAAGATGGTTTTGGGGGATCTGAAAGGCTGGAAGAAAAAAGTGTATTTATTTATGGTCAAGGAACATCTGTCTTCATCATAAAGGTTAGTTCTTTCTCTCTCTCTCTAAGTGTTTTCTGTCAACCCCTCCTTCTCAGAAAGTCTCTCTTTGCCAATTTGCCTCTCTTTGAGAATTCAATCTAAAGTAGCTTAATTAGGCTCAGCCTATTAAATTTGACTCACTAAAGTGTTTAACAACATGCATATTCATCTTTATAATTAACAATGACATCCAAGATTTGTTTTGTATCTAAAGATATGCCTATAAAAGATACGTTTATATACGCATAGAAATTGAATGATAGTGTAAAGACTGATTCTCACTGCCTCGACCCAGTTTTACTCTTTCTTCCCCAATAGACACTCTCTCTCTCTCTCATACAGGGACACAAAAGCAGAGGGAGGAGGCATCTCGTGTAGAGATCTGTAGCTCATTTGTCACTTTATCAGTTGGCGTCTCTCTCTCCAAAGGAGGTGTCTGTTTGAAGAATGTGCGCCGGTCGCCAGGGGAAAATTTGCATGATGAACCGGCGATTTATTTATTTATCTTTGCACCAATGAAAAAAAAAAAAAAAAAATGAACAAAAGAAGGAACGAGGCCCATTACATTGTTGCCAACCTACAAATCCATTAGCGAAACACGAAGACATTTGAGCTAACAACTGCTGGCTCGGCCCACGCTCTCACCTACACCGAGGAATGAAAATGAAAAACAGAAATGAACGGCAGACAAAAAGGAAACGCCTAAATGAGATGCATGTCAGGTTTTAGCAGATATCATATCCTTCAGGTAGCAATATTCTTCACAACTCGCAGCCCAATTTATCATAACAGAGCAACAAATTCTGAAAAAAGGGATGAAATAAATTCAGAGATGGCAGGAGAATGGCTGCAATTACAACATGTTTCAATGTGTTAGCATCTTTAAATGTCTACAAAAGGCCCATGAGACAGTGAGAGGGTTGTGATTTTATTCTCAAAAAAAAGTCAGAGTGAAACCAAAGGGCTTGACTTGTTTTTATGTTGTTGTTTTTTTAAACAGCATATAGTGCTAAATATACATCTAATCAAAATTGTAAATAGATCTGGTATCTAGCAAAAAAAGGGAGAACAACTAAATCTTGTCCAACGAGGACAATGTGTTCTGAATTTCACACTTATTCCATCTCCACTCCTCCCTCATTACTAACCCTGCTAATGCCCAATTCATTTCATACACATTTCTGAAGATGTTTCCATTTCAACAAATGTTTAACAAGGATTTCATTAAACACTACATGCATTAGATGAGCAACGAACTGGAACCTGACTTGTTGTGTTTGTCTTATTAAAGTAATTCATCATGTAACTGCTTTATCCTGGTCAGGGTTCATAGTAGATCTGGAGCCTATCTTAAGAACACTGTGCACTAGGGGCAATTTACCATATCCAATTCACCTACCATCATGTTTTTGGGAGGTGGGAGGAAAACCAGAAAACCTGGAGGTATCTCATTTGGACACAGGGATAACATGCAACTCCATACATACAGTATCCTGTTCTGAGGATCAAACCAAGGACCCTGGAGCTATCACTTTTGAGTCTCTTACCTCGCAGAACTAGGAGCTTACAAAACTAGAGGATGCCAAACCTGCAAGATACTACAATGTGAAGATTATAGACATAGAACATTCCAGATCTAGAAGATTCTACAACTAGAAGATAATAAAAGTAGAACATTCCAGCTCTAGAAGATTCTAGATTCAACAACTAAATGATTACAGAAGTAGAACATTCCATATGTAGATGATTCTACAACTAGTAGTTTGTAGAAGTAAAACATTCCATATCTAGAAGATTCTACAACTAGAAGATTATAAAAGTAAAACATTCCAGCTTTAGAAGATTCTACACTTAAAAGATTATAGAAGTAGAACATTCCAGATATAAAAGATTCTATAGAAGATTATAGAAGTAGAACATTCCAGATATAAAAGATTCTATAGAAGATTATAGAAGTAGAACATTCCAGATATGAAAGATTCTATAACTAGCCCTCTACTGCATGGTGTTGTGTCAGGTTAACATACCCTTTTTCCCTTAGCATCACAAACTCAGACACCAATTAAAAATGCCCTTTGTAAAATGGAGGAAGTAAAGGAAATAGTGTGCTTATATTTGGTCATGTGACATTTCCAACCTTTTTTCAAACTCTATTCCTCAATTGATAGCATTCAAAATATTGGGTAAGTTCTGGTTTCATTTGTATCAGTTTAATTTTTTATCAAATATACATTTTGTAAGTTGATAAAATAGCTATGTTGCTTCAAAGCAACAACATGCAACAGTGAACTGTGGATTCCATGTTTCATGCTTGTTAGTAATATGCCACTGAGATGTCAGTAGATGACAGTACCAATGGTCAGTCTACAATGAGAGAAGAGGAGGGTGCAAATTCCCTGGATTCAAGTACATCATCAAGGTCAAGTACACCAAGTGTGAAGTTTTTCTGTTTCACCCCTAAGAATCTGCTTTTTAGACTTCCACACAGTAAATCTGAATTGGTGTTGGACCTAATGACAAAGCAGCTATGAATCTTTATCTGTTTTATGGAATATTAAATTCTATACTTTTGCTATACATTGTGCAGTACTTATAGCAATGTTTTGAATGATACCAACATCTTTTAGAGCCACTGTGTGATTTCACATAAACATAAAAACTGAACTGAAAGTGAATTATGTAAAACTTTTTTTCTTTGTTGCACACTGTTGCTTGTAGGTAACAATCCTCCACTAAAAGGATAAATGACAGTAACTGGCATGGTTTTGTTAATATTCCAGCAAATATTTCCATACACACACACGCATTATATATATATATATATATATATATATATATATATACATATGCAT
>JANDJT010000012.1:4136444-4149666 GCA_024331685.1 Stegophilus panzeri | reverse complement strand
TATATATATACACATACATATATATATATATATATATATATATATATAGAGAGAGAGAGAGAGAGAGAGAGAGAGAGAGAGAGATGTTTAATGAGTAAAATTTATTTTATATTTTTTATAAATAGGATGAATCTTAAAAAAAATGTTCCCTATTTACTACCACTATTGCATGTTGTTGCTCCAAAGTATCATACTCAAATCTACTCAAAAATTCAGCTTTCATTGACAGTATCAGATTTTCACTGCGTAACTGAAATCTATTAGGAACATATACAGATAAGTATCACTAAAGTATTGCATATAGTCTAAATATAGACTTTCAACCTCAACTAAGAAAGAATAGTTAGTTATCAATGGCTCCAACACCATTTATTTTCTGAAGTGCACTAGTCTATTTTCCAAGAAAGCACCCTGACAACATGATGCTGCCACCACTATGCTTCACATTAAGTCTTCTTCAGATTAAAAACCTTATCCTTTTTCCTCCATACATAGCGCTGATCATTATGGCAAAAGAGTTCAATTTTTATTTCATCTGACGAGAACACTCCTCCAAAAACTGTTGAGCAACTGGCAACTTCAATCTGGCTTTTTCATGCTGGTATTAGAGAAGGGGGTTCTTTCTTGCATGACAACCTTTGAAGACATGGCTTTGTAGGACTTGTGGATATGGATGTGCATACGTTGGTACATGATGCCTTCAACGCTTTCACCAGTTCCTTTGTTGTTGTCTTGGGGTTTAGTTGAATCTTTCAGACCACAGTTTGCTCATTCCTGGAAATTCATTAGTGCCTCATTCCTGAATGATGCAGTGTCTGTGTGGTCCCAAGATTTTTTTTTTTTTTTCATATTTGCATTGTTTTTTATACAGATGCTCGTGGGGCATTCTGTAATTTGGAAATTGCTCCTCAGGAAGAATTGTACTTGTAGAGGTCCACAAAACAGTTCTTGTGTGAGTTGCTTGGATTTTCCCATGGTATCAAGGACACAAAAAAAAAAAGCATTGCCTCTAGTGGCAGGCCCTTAAATACACAGCCAGAGGTGCTCCTAATTATGACAATTGGCCAATCAGAAGTTTCTAAAATCATTACATCAATTTCTGGATGCTTCCACACTATTTAAAGAGACAGTCAATGTGTTGTGTGTTAGCATTTGACCCACTGGAATTCTGATATAGTAAACTAAAGCGAAAATAAAGCTGTCTCTAATTGATTGTTTTAAAATTCCTTCTGATGTGAACAAATAGATGACCTAATTGACTTGCCAAAAGAAATGTATGGTAACATGGTGTGGAGTTGTGAAGAATGTGGATTGTGGATGTGGAATGAGAAGTGGGGGTTTACATTTATGGCATTTGACAGCCACCCTTATCCAGAATGACTTACAATTATTTCTTTTAGACAAGTGACCAGTTGAGGGTTCACAGGCCTTGCTCAGGGGCCCAGCAGTGGCAGCTTGAAAGTGCTGGGATTTTGAGCTCATGACCTTCTGATTAGTAGTCCAATGGCTTTACCACTGAGCTACCACTGCTCTCTGAATACTGTGGTTTCCTCCCCCAGTCCATATGCCGATTGGCATTTCCAAATTGTCCGTAGTGTGTGAATGCATGTGTGATTATGCCCTGTGATGGATTGGCACCCCATCCAGAGTGTCCCCCACCTTTTTACTTTCACCAACTTGACACAATTCCAGCAAGATTTTCATCTCTTCTTGTGAAATAAAATGCATTTCCAAAAGAATATTCTGAACCACGACATTAAAAATTAACCACGAGTTTGAAATTAAAGGGGTTTTTTTTGTTTTGTTTTGTTTTTTTAAATTCCTCAATAGTGCTCATACTGCAATGTCAACAAATTAGTTAAATTTAGCTCAAATTATTCATGGTGAAGGAAGGAGCCGAATGTAATATTTAATGTCGTCCTCTAATCTTCGGAATAAGGTATATTAAGGTATGCTGATTGAGACTATTAGTTCTCATTTGCTAAAAATATTCTGAGATAATTGGCATGGATGAAGTAACGGAGATCTATGTGTCCCATTAGGGCTGAATTACAGTAGGAACCATCACACATTTGTCATTCACCTCTTCTCTCGGCTGAGGGAGCAGAACAGGCGCTTTTTAAACAAATTAGCTGTCGTATGATTGGAGCTTACCAGTGAGGAGATGCAAAACAACAGTGGCATAAACAAGAAGAGCCATCACATCCATCTATCGGAGTCCTTTACCAAGAACTGCTTATATTTCATCAGATGGATCAGTGCAACATTTTGTCACTAACTATTTCCTCAACGTAGCACTCTTTTGGTTACTCCACCATTGCAGCAATATGTAGCCCTTTATTATTTTTATTTGATCAATCATTATAAGATAAATGTAATAAACAATAAAGTCCTAATCAATGCTGAAAACGTGAGAGGATCTAGACATAATGGCAGATTTAATCAGTTATTATTGGTTGTTCTTCAGTCATCAAAGCTGCACATTTTATTTTTTCTGCTTGAGTATCAACACTGAAATCCTAAGATCTCACAAAACCTCCCGTAAACAAACAGGATTTTACACCAAAGCAAACAAGAGGTGCATGCCAGACAGGCACAGCTTGTGGATGAAGCCTTGGCTGAGGAAATGGGTCGCCATGACTTGTACATCTTGCAGCACAAGCTACTTCTGAGTCATAAATGATAAACATGGTTAATATTTACATTACTATGTTGGTCTGGCCATGACCAGACTGTAAGTATATTGGAAATAAGATTGGATTATACACACTCTAAAATACTGCATAATCTGAGAAGATGAATATTTAATAACAGTTTGAAATCGGGACACATTTTTAAAGTGTTGTCTGGAGTGAGTCCACAGTGTGTCCAACAGGCTGTGAAACCTCTCACTGAACTTAAAAATGTGATATTGAGAAGTAAGCAATTAAATAACCAATTAAAATATTAAATCAAATCATATTTTGCCTGTGTACTTTAAATTGCATAAATTATCCTTCATTAAGTTTGTCTAATAGCTGCTGAACATTGATTGACCAATGGCGGCCATGTTTTTCAAGATTCATAATTGTCCTCATATACGTTGATTGGACCTTGGATAAGGACAATTCTTGCAAGACTTATTTATCAAGTCTATTGGACCAATGGTTCTACATTTACTGCCAATTTCATGTTTTGTTCTGCTATAGCGCCACCATCTGGTCACACTCAGTAATGTTTTTAAGTCTGTCCTTAAATTAAGCCCATATATATGTACCCCAAGTTTGGTGAAAATATCTCATTCCTTTCAAGAGTTATAGACATTTAAGTAAAAGTGGCCACGCCCACTTCAAACTTTTTGATGTGCCCTTGCGAGGGTAAACTTTTTTGATAATTATTGATCTAAAGCATCCAAAGAATTGTCCTGTAATAGTTTTATTTCAGTTGAGCGAAAGACCTAGGATTAGTTTGCAAAACTATGTTTTTTAAATAATCTTCAAATATTTAATGGACATTTGATTGACAGCAGTGGTTCTAGAGGCAAAGTTGTTCAGAATGTTGAGATCTAACATAGGATATAAAGAACATGGGTATGTCTCAATGTCGGCGATATACAGACTAAAGAGGAGAGGGACCATCCAGCCTTTTATCAGCGCTCAGTTCAAAAGCCTGCATGGTATGTTGGAGCATTAGTGCCTATGGAATGGGCAGCTTGCACATCTGGAAAGGTACCATCAATGCTGAAAGGTATATACAGGTTTTAGAGCAACATCTGCTTCCATCCAGATTCCATCCCATATTTACTTCTGAGACACTCTGCCTCTCTAAGATACTGTTTTTATACCCAATCATGTTACTGACCTGTTCCCAATTAACCTAATTAGTTGCAAACAAAATGTTCCTCCAGCTGTTTCTTTTTAGTAACATTTACTTTTCCAGCCTTTTGTTGCCCCCGTCCCAACTTTTTTGAGACGTGTTGTGGCCATCAAATTCAAAATTATGTTATTTTTTCTTAAAACGGTACATTTCCTCAGTTTAAACATTGCATATGTTTTCTATGTTCTGTTGTGAATAACATACGGGTTTATAAGATTTGCAAATCATTGCGTTCTGTTTTTATTCACATGTATTTACATTTCACACAGCTTCCCAACTTTTTTGGAATTGGGGTTGTAATAATAATTTTACAAATAATAAAAATCCTTACAATTACAATAGGGTTTCAGCCCATTGGGCTTGAACCCCTAAAATTAATAAATCTGGTTATTATATAGCGAGTACAACATTTGGCTAACTTCATTCTTAATAATACTTAAAACACAGATGTCAAAGTCAAAGCCCATGGGCTAAATATGTCCTGCTGCCTCACTTAATCTGGCTGGTGCAATAAGCAATATTAACTAGAATTCATGCCAGACGTGATGCGTCTGTGTTGCCTGAGCGTCTGCATAGCGACCGTCTGCCCAGTACACAGCACACGTGTTCACAGTACTTATGAAAATAATGCTCATATGTACAATAGTGTTAATGAAACATGACAGATGTGGACAATTGACACTGGCCTAGCTGTATTTTCATTCATTCCTTCATTCATCTTCAGTAAGCGTTTATCCTCTTTATCCAGTTTATCCTGGTCAGGATCAGAATCTATCCTGGCAGAGCAGGATAGAAACCTGCAGAAATGTGTTTGGGAAGTTGGAGAAAACTAGAGGAAACCCACACAGAAACAGGAAGAACATGGCAGTAACCATAGGCGGTAACACTATCCACTGCATATCCACAAGTCTCATTATTATACACTTTGCACTGTAGCTACAGACTGAACAATCACCTCATTATATATTATGATCTGAAATCAAGCCTCCATCATATAAAAGCAGAAGTGTGAGCATTTAAAGCATCTCTATACAGGCTTCAGTTGGAAGTCCAAGCTAGAAAACAATCGCGTGTATGACAAACACAACAAGGCATGTGGGCTTGTGTTTTAGATGTCCTATGAAGCTCTTGTGGATTGAAGTGTTGGTTAAAATGGATGCACATCGGCTGTGTGTCTCTTCAGAACACTTCAGACACAAGTTCAGCGTTATCGGGCCTTTTACATAACGGTTACCTCCACATGCAGAAATGCATCACCCAGTGTAGCAAGAGAAAAACATAAAGAGAGTAAAGACAGGAGAGGTGGAAGAATGAGGACATGTATGTTCTTAGAAGAGATGAGAAAGACAGACTGGACTCTCGCCTTTGTATTAGTTAGGACGATTGTATCTTGTCATGTATGGTATTGTATGATAGAAGATAACTGAAGTATGACAGAAGATAGCTGCCAGTCATGTTTAGACTAGGTGTATGCATCAGGACTGCGATCACTCAAGCAGAACAAAATATGTCATGTGTCATACTCCTTGTCTTACGTTTGTCTTCCTTTGCCGTTGTCTATGTTGCTGTGTTTAAAGTCTTTGGTTCATGTTTAGTCTTTGCCTTAGTGTTTTGGTGGTTATTCATAGTCCTTGTTTTGTGTTTTGTTGCGCTATTAATTAAAAATAAATCTGCATGTGCATCCATCGCCGCCTTAAAATTGTGACAGAAATGACAGCAAAGTTAGACAAACGTAAGACAAGGAGTGCAGTGCAAACTGTGGCTATATACACACAGGTGCTGGTTAACATAACGTGTTTCAGGTGCAGGTGATCATGTGACTGTGATGCAGTGAGGTGCAGTGGCTGCTGGGAACTGTAGTTCAGAGTTCCTTATCTGGTATACATGACATCATGCAACTTTTTTATTATTATTACTATTTCTGTTACTATACTAAAGTGCCTTTATCTTATTCATATTTTTTATTTTCAGCGTCTTATAATTTATGCACTCCCACACTACACCGGTCACTTTAAACTTCCTTGTTTATTGTCTTGTATAGTTAGATTATATGGTTACATTGTCTTGTGTGTGTTTCTGGTGAACGCTGCTACTGTACAGGAGTGTTGCTAATGAAATTCCACTGTACATGTTACAATGACAATAAAGCAGCTTTTTCTTCTTCTTCTTCAACTTTCATACCATGCTTGAAGTACTGTAGGAAGGTCACAGACAGGGTTGCCAGATTTCAGTAAAATCCCACCCTTTCTACATTTCAAAAACTGCACAAAAGGACTCAACTAGTCCAAAAAGGGGAGCCATTGGACAGGGAAACTCTTCTTTGTCTTAGTCGCAGGGACTTGGGGCACAAGGCAGTGGACACCCTGGACGGGGTGCCAACCCATTGCAGAGTACAATCACACACCCATTCACACACTATGGACAATTGCCAATCCAAAATGCTAATCAGCCTACAACGCTTGTCTTTGGACTTGGGGAAGAAACTCGAATACCCAGAGGAAACCCCCAAAGAACAAGGAGAACATGCAACACGCACTCAGGTTGGAGCCGGGAATCGGTTGAAGGTTCAAATCCCCCCTCCATCCTGTGTGCATGGAGTTTGTATGTTCTCCCCGGTCCTTCAGGGGTTTCCTCCAGGTACTCCAGTTTCCTCCCCAAGTCCAAAGGCGTGCTCTGTAGGCTGATTAACATTTCCGAAATGTGTGAATGAGTGTGTGATTGTGTTGGATAGGCTCCAGGCTCTCCATGACCCTGTGTACGATAAGTGGTATGGAAAATGGATGGATGGACGCCATGCAGCAGTACCATTATTGCAATAGTAACACGTGTAGCTCGTAACATGCTGTAAACTGTCATCATTCTCAATGACTAACACCCGATATCATTAGTTAGTACACTCCTCTATGTGTATCCATCTCATGCTTTAAAACATCACTTTTCCATGAGTCATCAATTATAGATTCTGAAATATTTTCATAATCTTGCTAACCTGGACACATACACCTCTATGATGTATTTGCAATATCCCACAAGTTTTCCTCACCTCTACTGCCAACACACTTTTGTAGGACTGAAGAGAAAAGTAGCAGAGGACTTTGGTGTTGACCCTTAGCGCATATTATTCCAGTCTTGTCACGCCGTTGTTCTATACAGCAATGTTTTATCTCCACTGAGGGTTTTCCTCTCTGTTGTTCTTTTCCCCTCAACATCTTGTTATCTGGATTGCGAGCGATGACTCGGGCTGAAGTCAGCTAAAAGATTAATTGGACACGAGGAAAGTTCACACGCCTCTTGGCAATTCATCGCACATCCATCAATAATTCAAGTGCCTATAGGTGTGTCCGGAATTCCCTTTGATAGAAGCAATCAATGCGTACTTGCTACGCCTCTCCAATAAGAAACCCGAGAGAGAAAATTGCTTGCCCATCCTTGAAAGAAACTGTGTTGCTGCAAGTGAGTGTGTGTGTGTGTGTGTCTGTGTGTATGTGTGTGTGCCGTTTAAAATCTGAGCCGCGTACGATGCGGACCTGCTTTTCTTCAAAACTGCCCAAGTGTGAAACTAAAGCTTCAAACTAATTTGATTGATGGACAATGATTGTGTATGAACAGATGTGTTTTTATAACATACACTCACAATCACAAATTAGGCCTAAACCCTTAAAATCACGCATTTCAAATATGTGCACATTCTCCATCCAGTTTGATCACATTACTCTGATGTAAAAGACAACATTCTTGTACAGTTAAGTGGAAAAGTTTGTCTATGCTTCGGATAAAATAAAAGAAAAAGTTAATTTATAGCAACAGCAAACAGATGTTCCTTCACAAGTAGAAACAATGTGTATTCAAGATTGTGTTTTGGTTATTTATAGTGAAAACCTTATATCAAGTTAAGAGTTTGCAGCTTCTTCTCTGAATGTATTGTATTATAAATATTGTCCATTTAAAACTGCTTTTGTAACCTGAACAGTGCTTGTTTTCTGTCAGTTGTAAAATTCACCCGTGATTTTTATGCTTTTATAAAACTTGTATAATTGAATTAAAATAATATTTTCTCCCGTACACCATCAGAGCTTTAAAAGCTGAACCAATCTGCTATGCAGTGAATCGCAACCCTATAACAAGAAGGGGAAAAATAGACTGATCCTAATGACTTTTATGATTGAATGAACTTTTGATCCGCCAAATCATCTTCCATCACTTACAGCCAATTACCACAAATTATTACCTTATTCAGAAAATCCACTGAAAGGAGATAATGTATATGCACATGCTTAGTCCGCAAGGAATTGTGGGTTCTAACCAGAGTTGGGTATAACGTGTTACAAAGTAACGTGTTACTGTATTCTAATGACTTTTTCTGATAACGCAGTAATGTAATGCATTATATTTTAAATGTATGTAATTTGATTACAGTTATTGATGTCAGTAAAATTACATTACTTGTGTTACAAATGTATTGTTAAGAAAACAATAAGGGAAATGCATTTTTTAAATCAATCACATTTTGCATGGCTGACAGGGGCATAACTTTGCCTGGACATTCAAAGTTTTGTTTTTTCTTACCCCTGAATAATTCTCCACTTGGAGCGATTTGTCACTACATAACTGAACATCAGTAAAAGAGGACGGTGGTGTTGTAATTTTATATCTTCAGTGAACGGAGACAAGACCAATCAGACAGGGTTTACAGGGAAATATGTGGAAACACTTGTGTCTTATTGGCTGACAGCTCTCATTACATCACATTACATTACATTACATTACAGCATTTGGCAGATGGCCTTATCCAGAGCGACTTAAAATTATCTCATTTATTCAACTGAGCAGTTGAGGGTTAAGGGCCTTGCTCAAGGGCCCAACAGTGGCAGCTTGGCACTGCTGGGATTTGAACTCACAACCTATCAGAATTCCAACGTCTTAACCGCTGAGCTACAACTTTACCAATTCTCAATTATACCAAACGCTAGCTCACTCGGTCATTGTGAGGAAAAATCGATATACGGCAATTATTTTAAACCAGTAAAGGGGTTGAAACTGAAACAGTAACATCCTCTGATGTAACCCTGTTCCCTAAGAAGGGAACGAGACTTTGCTTGAGCTTCACGTTGTCGAAAGCGCCCTAGCGTGTGACTGGTATCTGAATTCTGTGTAAAATCATGCCTATATATATATGTATAGGCCTGCCATGGTCAGGTGACATGGCATTTCACACGTGACGTGACTATAAAACGGTGCCTGTAAACCACGTCATCAGCCTCTGTTATC
The DNA here is from genome assembly GCA_024331685.1 of Stegophilus panzeri. Classification (NCBI taxonomy): domain Eukaryota; kingdom Metazoa; phylum Chordata; class Actinopteri; order Siluriformes; family Trichomycteridae; genus Stegophilus; species Stegophilus panzeri. Next base: position 4,140,543 of record JANDJT010000012.1, on the reverse strand, counting down.
TGAAGCAAAGACGTGATTCACAGGCATGCCCCAGTATGACAAAGCTACACAACGTCTCATTCCCTTCTCAGGGATCAAGTTCACATTCATAACCCAGACATTCCCTTTCAAAGGGAACTCAACATTGCATGAGCTTCATGCTGTGGGAATGAGTATACCCATGCCGTCATACAGAGGGTATGACCTGTCACAGAGACTCCATCAATAGGGGCATGGCTGGCCAAAATGGTGGCAACACTATGGGCTGGGCAGCAGATGTAGGCGCTTAGGAAAAATCTGGCCTAGGATATAGGGAGGCCTTGGCTAATCCATGGGCAAAGTCAATGCAGGAAAGGGCATCAGAGAGAGCTTGTAGATCTCCTACTCACTTGAGAGATGTCAGGGCCTGCAAAAAGAGCTACCTTTAGAGTCAGAAGCTTCTCTGAAGCTGACTCTAAGGGCTCAAATGGGGTGCCTGACAGAGCTTCCCAAACCACAGAAGGTCCCAGGAAGTTAAGCGTGGTCTGCAGATGGGCCTGAGCCATCTGACACCATGCATACATCTCAAAATTTAGAGGATTTTGCCCCACAGAGGCTCCATCAATCGGGGCTGGCCAAAATGGCAGCCATGTAGACCCTAATTGTAGAAGGAGCCAACCCTGCTGAGAAACGTTCCTGTAAGAACTCCATGACTGTAGCTATTGTGCAGTTACTGGGTCTCACTAGCCTCACACCATGATAAAAAAGTTGCTACTTGAATGCATAAAATTTTCTCATGGATGGTGCTCCGATGTTTAACATGGTCTGTACAACCTCAGTTGAGAGACCGGAATCGATGAGCTTGTGCCCCTCAGGGGCCAAACACACAGTTTCCATCTTTCTGGCCGAGGATGATAAATCAACCCTCTGGCTTGAGACAATAGCTCCCTGCAAATGGGAATCTCCCAGGGAGTGCCATTCAGCAGAGATATTATCTCTGAGAACCAAATTTGAGCTGGCCAATCCGGTGCTACTCGCAGTAGACGTAGCACAATCTTGGCAAACTCTTGCTAGAGCTTGTGGGATCAGAGCAATTGGGGGAAAGGTGTACAGACATGACCTCAGCCATGTTTGTACCATGGCGACCATACATGACAATTTTTTTTTTGGTTCGGGAGGAGGGAGGGTGAACCAAAGAGGGCAGCGTGTTGTCTCCTCAGAGGCAAACATATCCACTTCCACTCTGCCAAACCTGCTGAAGATAATAAGGCGCTGTTTTATAGTCATGGGATGCGCGAAATGCCACGTCACCTGGCCACGGCAGGCCTATAAATAATATGCATGGATTTACACAGACACCTTTTCAGATAACTTTCATGCGCAAGGGCACTTCCCACAGCGTGAAGCTCATACAACATTGAGTTCCCTTTGAAAGGGAACAAGGTGTGTACATGTCTATATGAGTTCCAGTTTACCTGAACATGATATGAGCAGAGCATATGGAAGGATAATGGCACTGTAGCAGCTAAACCCATACAATGAGAGCTTACTTGTGCCTCCCCTTGGCTAGTGACACCAAACTAGCCTAGTTAGAAAAGTTATATTTTATCAGTCTGGTAGTCCTACAAACACTGACAACACCCGAGCCAAGTTTTAGCCAATTTTATACATTGACGTGCGCTAAAATTACTCAAAGAACTATGAGTTTCACTTTGTAGTGTATTTTTGTAGGTTTGATAGGTTTTGAAAATAACTTGAAAGTAAAGTAATTAGTAACCTGATTACTTTTCACAAACAGTAATCGGTAATGTAATCAAATCACAATTTTAATGTAGTAATTAATAATCTGTAGTGGATGACTTTTTTTGAGTAACTTACCCAACAGTGGTGCTAACAGATGCTTTTCTGTAGGCTAGGCATTTAGGAATGGCAACTCAGGCATATTTACAACAAGCATGTTTACAGGAATATTCTCATGCATGTACGCATATAAGCATCGTATTCGGAATATGGCTCCAACCCAAATATAGACCTTTAATGTAATTTGATGTGTATTTAAACATAATAACTGCTCCAGTTGATAATTTTTACGTTCTACTCGTTTAGACTGGATAATTTACCAGAAGCTACAGACCTTAGCAATTGAGACTGCTGAGTCACTGATTAGCAGGTCTCACTAGGATTGTGGGTAGTGTAGTACTCAACCATGTAGTACTTTGGCAATAAAACATGACTGTTGAGGTCAGACTAACTTATGGTTTCTACAGGAGTGTGTATCATCGTATTAAAGTATTATTAATATTGTATCTGAATTCTGGAATCTGATTGGTCAGAAGGTGTTCCAGTAAATTTTCTATAACCGAATCTGAAAATACAGTAAACTGAAAGCTAATAAAGTTAAACTAAAACCAATAATATACCAGTAATATGAACTCACCAGTAATATGAACTCTTTTTGGTTGAAAACAAAAGTAGTCAAGCTGCAGCAAGAGATAACTCTCTAATCCCAAAGTATAAGGCTTTACCTCAACTTAGATGGGTTAAAATAAAAGCAAGAATGACATTTTCAGAGTTCTGTGATGAAAGGAAATAGTTTAACAACTGCATTGATTTGCTTTTCAAATGCCACAAATTCCCTCTCTCAGCACGTAGCACATTTCCTAGTGTGATGATCGTTGCATCGTTGTGTCGTTTGTTTTGAGTTCACATGTTTTGTTTTGACATGTGTTTGTCTTGGTCCTGTCTTCGCCCGTATCTCATCATTGGGCTTCTTCTGATCGTACTCATATATTCTGTGTTTTACATATTTATTCCCTGTTGTTACTTTCTATCCTCATGAAGTCTTGCTATGCGTTTGCTTCATTATGTCTAAGCCTTTTTATTCCCCTTGTTTCTGCCTGGGTTACGGTTTATGATTATGGACATGCATATGATTGCATTGTTTATCTGTATCTTGACCTCCACTATGCTTCCTGGACTTGTATCCTATCTCCAATCACACATCACATCACATTCAGCTCTTAGTCACAAATTCCAACAAGATGTCTTTGCATGGTGTTGGACATCATGTTTAAGAAAATTCCAGAATCCTCAGAGTAGCAATGAAATATCATAATTTGATGCAAAAAAGCTGGTCCTGAAATAAAACTCCAGATGATGGTGGATGAACAGAAATGGTTGCGTATGTTAACCGACCAAATACAATGCCCTGGAAATCCACACAGTGTTCCAGGCATTCGGCTCTACTGAATACAACATTCTGATTGGCTCTGGTGCTTCTACCAGAACCAGAAGAGTCAAACATGCTTCATAGTCCTGAGAAGGTTGTAAAGAGGGTGTGGTCTTTTGTCATAGGAACTGTAGTTTTTATCATGTATAAGCCATACACAATAAACAATGTAGAGCTGATTTTTAAAGATGTAACCTAGCCATCTCTGCAAGACAGGGTTATTGATCAGACCTACACTAAAGCGTTCCTTTTCAGACCCATCCAAGGACAAATCTTGATATCTTAATGAGTAGTATTTAATCTATACTGAGGTTTTTTTTTCCCCTGAAGTACGTCGCATGGCTGGCAATATTCAATATTCAAAAGCATAACAAAGATAACTTTTCGAGGTCATGATGCACAGTGTTATGTATCCTTTAAGTTTGAGTTTTAAAAGACAACCCAGAAATCCTCAAAATATCATTACTCACTACACAGCTCAGATAAAATGTTCAGCACTATGCATGTGACATTGGTTTGACATTGGTTTGAAAAACATACAGTACCTATGAAGGTGATCCTGGATGTGAGTGAAAGCAGAGATACCTTTGGTAGAATGCTACTCGAGTACCCTGTTCATGGGATGCAATTGAGTTATACATGAGTAATGAGGAGTTAATACCAATAATCAGTATTCAGAACTCAGAAATAACTACACAGTTACACACTTGGCCAAAACAGAGGCATCTCTCTGTTGCATGCAGTTTTGACCTTGAACTTATGTCTGTTTTGCTTGTGTGATATCGACTCAAGAGAGGAGTAGTACAGTATCTCACAAAAGTGAGTACACCCCTCAAATTTTGTAAATATTTGATTATATCTTTTCATGTGACAACACTGAAGAAATGACACTTTGCTACAATGTAAAGTAGT
>JANDJT010000012.1:4087084-4117443 GCA_024331685.1 Stegophilus panzeri | reverse complement strand
AATAGAGCTTTTTGGTAATAAACACCAGAGGTGGTTTTGGCACACAGAGAGGTAGCCATATGGAAAAGTACCTCATGTCCACGGTTAAATACGGTGGTGGCTCTTTAATGTTTTGGGGCTATTTTTCTACCAGAGGACCTGGACATTTTGTTAGGATGCATGACATCATGGACTCTATCAAATATCAACTAATATTACAGGATCTGGAGAGATTCTGTATGGAGGAACGGTCTCAGATCCGTTGCCATGTATTCTCCAACCTCTTCAGGCATTATAGGAGGTAGCACAAAGTATTGACTAAAATGTTTGCACACCTATATTTAACAAAGATATATATATTTTTGATAAACCTGTGTTTTGTTTGCAACTGTTTGATATCCATGAGAGCAGAGTATTTTTGGACAAAAGATCAAAAGCTTAAACAATAAAGAGAATTTTCTACAACCTTCTTTGCTTATATTTACCAACGGTGCCAAAATTAGTTGAGGGTACTGTACTCGTATATGCATGATATATTATACCACAGAGCTGTTGAATTCTCGATTCTGAATGGATTCTGAAGGTGTTGATTCATTTTCTGTAACAGCAGCTCTGACAATAGTTCTGGGTGCAAGGTTTGCATTAAAGCAATTATACGGTAGATGCTCCACATAAGCAGATTACAAATAAATCGTTGATATGGTGAAGTTTTCTGTGAGGAAACCCAGAGGAAAAAGCTGTAACTTTACATTTTGCTCTGTAGGAAAGTCTTCAGGACAGATTGTTTCTCAGTAACATGGCAAGCTGTGTATTTTTGTCTTCGAGATAAATAAATGCTGGTGAGGGAACGACTATTTATTAATGCGATAATGTAAGTGATAACATGAACAAACTTGTTTAGGTAAAAGTGGAATAAAACACTACAGGGTGTGTTGCTCTCTCTTACATGATACACTATAAAATACATTATATACTGTACACAAAAATGTATAGCATGTATATGAATTATTCCTGAGTTGTTTTTTATTATTATTATTTTATTCATGGTTGCTTTTTGCCAGTTTCTCCTAGGCAGCTTTAAGAAATTGCTTGGGCAGCCCACTAAAGATTTTCCTCGGCAAATAAAGAAAAGTAAAAAGCATTTTCAATCTCATTTTATAATCTTAATCCTATTTGGCACAATCAGTGCCAAAACTGTTCACACATTTGAACACACACAGTTTTGGACACACACACACAGAGAGAGAGAGAGAGAGAGAGAGAGAGAGAGAGAGAGAGAGAGAGAGAAAGAGGATGTTGAATGGTAGGGTGAGGGTGAGGGGGGATTCTTTGCCAAATCCTAATGTTCGCATCCAACAGTGTCCTTAATTACACAACCAGCACAATCAGCAGTAATTAGTGGCCAATGCGAATATGCAATTAGCAGTGCATTGTCTCATTTGATGTCTTTTCATTTTTCAGCAGGCTAAATGAACCTGCACTGCAGTGTGTGTGTATGTCTGTGTCTGTCTCTGTGTTCGTGTGTGTGTAAATGTATCAGTCCAAGCCCCATTCTACATGCCATTCAAAGAATAATAATACAATAAAAAGCACAGTACAGGGGGAGAATTGGTGTTGCAACACTTAACAGAAACAAAGCTTGCGTTAACGATATTGCAGTGTTAATTACTAGTCATTACTGAGCCTGTCATTATGACCGAACGCAAATTATGCCTTTGTTTGCTTCTGAAATAGAAGCGTAATTGCAAGTGACACTGTTTGTTTGTGCAGCAACTCTTACACGGACTGATACAGTACCTCAGTGGAGAACTATAGAAACAGTGACATAGATACAACCTTAGCTGTTCATTCTGACCGCTAAATGCGATTTAGTTTGAGTCTTAAGCTCTACTAAAGAATTAGTCATATATGGTGAGGTGGAATAATGTAATGTAGTCTCATTTCTTACATGTATATGTGAAAATTACTCTGTATTTTATCTTCTATATAATGACCGGGAGAAATAACCCCAGGAAATATGCCATCTGAAGTGACATGTTAGTGAAGATAAGATCCTGTATAAAAAGAGGTTTCACACCTTTTCTTCAGTATAAAGACAATCCAGGAAGTGCTCTCAGTCTTTTCTATCAGCACATGCTGAAACAAAAATGAAAACCAAATACTGGCCAAGTATAAACCTTTCGACAAGTTTTCTTTCATAACATGCAGGCATGTGTCTTCTGTTAAAATTACATAACAGTTTTAGTTATTTGGATATTGTTAGCTTTAATCTGGGATAACGTATACTTTCCGGGTGGCTGTGGCTCAGGTGGTGGAGCGGGTTGTCCACTAATCGTAGGGTTGGTGGTTCGATTCCTGGCCCACGTGACTCCACATACCGAAGTGTCCTCGGGCAAGACACTGAACCCCAAGTTGCAGTTAGCAAGTTAGCGCCTTGCATGGCAGCTCTGCTACCATTGGTGTGTGAGTGTGTGTATTTCTACAAAGCACTTGTAGAACCGCAAAAGTTAAAAAAGCGCTATATACGTTCAGACCATTTACCATTTCCATAAATCTACATCAATATTTATTAGAACGGAATATTTTTGTCTCTTTTTAAAATTTTCCACAATATTTAGGTTCATTTTAAGTTTACAAATAGCAAGCACTGAATGTTCCCTTTTAATTTCTTCCCTTTTAAATGGATTAACTGTATGTACTCCATACAAAGCTCTGTTCGCTCAGCTTATACCAGCACCTACTGTAACAGGACATACTACATACAACCCCAATTCAAAAAAAGTTGGGACGCTGTGTAAAATGTAAATAAATGTAAATAAAAACATTTATATTGCCCCGTCCCAACTTTTTTGAGATGTGTTGCGACCATCAAATTAAAAAATTATGTTATTTTTTTTTCTTAAAAAATGCTACATTTACTCAGTTTAAACATTCGATATGTTTTCTATGTTTTATTGTGAATAACATATGGGTTTATGAGATTTGCAAATCATTGCGTTCTGTTTTTATTTACATTTATTTACATTTTACACAGCGTCCCAACTTTTTTTTTTTTTGGAACTGGGGCTGTAATATAGCACTGAAGGAGTCACTACCTCATTTTGTTGTACAATATGCGTAATGACAATCAGTGATGCAGTGATGGTTGGTGGTGATCTTAGATGTGAAGCTAAAATCGAATATCTACCAAAAGCTCAACACTGAAACTGCTGAATGGGTTGAACTTTGCATTATACGGCAAGGTCTCATCTGTGGCATATTAATAATAATATGAGTTCAAATGGAGATGAAATTTGATGGGGCGCTTCACCCGACACAGTGGTCTCTGATAAGCTGCATGAATCTAAGAAAGAAATTGTCCCCAGCTGATTCTTGTATACCATTCTGTGTATTTTTCTTACAGTCATCGGTGGTGCTGTTATGCTTGATTCCACAAAAGTCCAAAATAAGTTCAGGCCTCCTAGTGGTGTAGACTCCAGCGTCTACAGTCTGATCACTGTGCAAAAATAGCTTTCCTTCAAAGCGCCCTTATTATGCTTTTTCAGATATTATCTTTCATATAGTGTGCTATAGAGCTGTTTGTGAATGTAAAAAGTCTGCAAAGTTTCAAAAATCAAAGCACACGACAAACGGAGATATTGACTCCCAAAAGAATGAACCGATTCTGAACAGCTGAAACGAGTCGTCAGTAATTCCAGACTTACTTCCTGTATTAACCTATGTAGGTTTGTAAAAAAAAAAACCCTGCCTCTGGTCTTCATCGGCTGCTTGCGAACAACGTGTGCTTTGACCCGCCCTCAAAGAGTTAGGTTTCTGTTATGTCTAGAAGACGTTGTTTTATGCCTTGCCAAAGCAAAACCACTTTGCATGGACTCCCAAAGGATGAGCATGTAAAGCGTCAGTGGTTAGAATTCATTTATACCACAGCAGTTCAACTCCGACCTTCGTTTGTGTTCAAGTCATTTCACTTATGCCTGCTTCTCAAATCTAGCTGAAGTCAACGTGGGATTTGCGAAACGATAATTCATTAAACATGAAGACGTACCCACTTTATTTGGACCGTCTTGCACCTCTGGATCACAACTTGTAAGTATGATTAATTATTTATGAATATATTTTCTATCGTGTGTTCCAAATGCATAGTTTTGTGTTGTATATGTGTAAAGCCAGTGCACAGCTGTAGGCCTCTGCTAACCAGTTAACTCACGTTATTGTCAAACTACATATAAACTTACCACTGAGAAATGTCCTGTTCTCGTCGTGCTTGCGACGATGGTTCGGGTTGATCTTCTGATGTTTCGCTATCGGACTCGGGTTAAAATTGGTAAGGTAAAACCGATGACATTATTACTGATATGGTAATGGGCGTTTCCTTTCTGAAATGCGCTGACAGCGGTAGACCAATCACAACGGACTGGGAGATCTGACCAATCAGAGCAGAGTAGGCTCTCTGAAAGGAGGAGTTTAGAATGAACGAATCCTCGAGTGAGTCATTTGTGACACTGAGTAAAAGAGATGACGCTGCAATGTAAATTATGAGAAAATTAAAGTGTTTTTTGGCCCTACATGAATGCATGTAAGCCTATTGTCTGAGACCTGTAACACAAAATTAGGCACTTTTATATAGCATAATAGGGGCGCTTTAAAGATAATAGGGATGATATCGACAAAAGCTGCACTTCATCTTTAAAATGAATTGTCTATCCACATATGGAATTAAAGTTTTCTATGTCTCTTTGTTGTGGAGTACTCAAGAACTGAACAGATATGTCACCTCAGGACTTGTTTCCAACCTGCAGGAACTCCCGACGTAACATGGCCAAGTATCGGGGACATCCCAAACTGAATACTTGGCCATCAAAATATCGTGTTCCAACAAGGCAGCAATAAAATACAGCTGATTGGTAGAAAAACAAGCAGTTATATCCATCCATATCCATTTTCCATACCTCATTCTATACAGGGTTTAAGGGAGCCTGGAGCCTATCCCAGGAGACTTGAGGCACGAGCTGGGAAACACCCTGAACGGGGTTCCAACCCATCACAGGGCACAATCACACACACATTCATACACCCTTTCACAATTTAAAGATGGCAATCAGCCTACAACGCATGACTTGGGACTAGGGGAGGAAACCGGAGTACCCAGAGGAAACTTCTGAAGCATGGGGAGAACATGCAATCTCCAGTGCGGAGGCAGAAACTGAACCTCCAACATCAAACCATTATCTATTTTGGTACATGTCTGTGATTTAATTTAAGCAAGAAGTCGTTGGTGTACAGTACTTAAATTTTGGGATTGTAAGACTTGACCAAAAAAGAGGAAAATGGCCACCAAAATACAACATCAGATGCAGGATAAGTACAATTAACATCTCTCAGACGTTTATGGTAATTTTCTGCATTTTGTTTATTCGTTTGTTTGTTTGTTTGTTTGTTTTCTCTCTGCCTGCTAGAATTTTCTTTTTATCATCCTTGGCATCCCTGGATATGGAATTGTTCCTAATTAGCCATATGCTCTTTTTTATCTGCATCAGTATTTATTACCAATGACCCATGGTCTGTATTTGAGTATGTACACTACATCAGTGCTATTGTTGTATATTTTAGACACTATTTTACATTAATAATGAATTACCGGCAGATCATGCAGGCCTTTATAAAAGTTCCAATGGTCTATTTCATCCCACACGTCTCTGCTGAATAAACCTGCTTTAATGGAATAGCGAGAGCCTTTTCTCTCCTCCGTTCTCTGTTCAAAGTCAGCAGCAGTTAATTCAATTCAGCCGTCAAAAGGAACTGCGTACTATGACTGAATGAGCACTTTATGGTAGTAAAGATGTGGCATCTCCATGGAGTTACAGTTACCCCAGTTACAGTAGTGAGTGGACGAAAAGCTTCTACGGCTGTACTTCACTGTGGCTACATTCAAAACTAGCATCAAGTGCACTTGCTCCAGTCTAGGGGTGAGTCTGATATGGAAATGACCGGAAGATCTTGTTGCCTCATGAGTCAGTGTCTCAAGCCAGAACTGTACACTGTACAATTTTCAGCCTGATTATGTTGTCACAGAGAAAAACCACACATTATAATAAACGAATTCTTGGGCCATGAGTTGTCTGGATAATACTTGCTTTTATCTATGCATATGCAAGATGGCTGCCACACATATCCTGTGGCCATTTGGAACATTTATTCAATTCAGTTTTATTTGTGTAGCACTTTTAACAGTGGACATTGTCCCAAAGCAGCTTTAGAGAAATATATAAATTCAGATTATATATTTGAAATGTATTAATTTGTCCCTAATGAGCAAGTCAGAGGAGATGGTTGCAAGGAAAAACTCCTTGAGACGATATGAGGAAGACACCTTGAGAGGAACCAGACTCAAAAGGGAACCCATGATCATCTGGGTGACACTGGAAAGTGTAATTATAAATAAATCCCTTCTATAAATGTGCTAATACTACACGGTCAAATAGTGCAGTTGTGTAATCAGAGAATTCATTACAGTTTTTACATAAAGTCTGTTTTGTTGAACTTCTCCACTGTTCACTGATGGAGACTGGAGTGCAAAGCTCGTTGGGGTAAATGCAGTGCTAAAGCTATAATAGCAATTGGAGTCCTAGCCATCATAGCATAACTGCTCATATAAATTCAGCTCCAAAGCCATCTTTATAGTTTCAATGATCTTTAGGCTACACCATGTGGGGCCATCCTAAACTGCAGCCAATTGATGAGAACTCCAACCAGAAGTAGGGCATCAGGATGTAAAGCGTTTATGCATTTATGGAGCTTAATGCTATACCACCACACTACATGTGGTGCAATGTCAATGTAAATAGTATTTTCTTTTCAGACACACTGTAGTCAGCTGAACACTGAGCATTCAGCTTTCTTTCAACAGTAGAAGAAAAGTCACGATCACCTTTTTTCTCGGACATTCACACATAGTGACCCACCCAAAAAGTCAATGCTAATTACTGTTTTCCTTTACAAAAGGAAAAAACTCCATCACAACCACATCACCTTCATCAGCACGCTTCTTCTTAATGCAGAAGAAAGAAGGGGGTCTTCATCCCTGCATTGACTATTTTGGCCTCGATTAGATCACCATCAAGTACCTGTACCACTTGAACCCTCTGCCAGAGTCAGCAAACATTTTCACAAAGCTTGATCTCTATAATACGTGTGGCCCAAAAAAAATCTGTAAAGGTCTCGAGTGGAAGACAGTCTTGAGCAGCACTTCAAGGCACTACAAATACTAAGTAATGCTATTTGGCCATGTCAATACCCCCCTCGTAGTGCAAGTGTTTGTAAATGATGTCCTGAGCCATGCTTGGCAAGTTTATTACATACTGATCACATGATATACTGATATACTCTGATTCTTTGGAAGAACATGTTCACCATGCCTGGACAGGGCAATGGCTAGCAGCCTTCTTGTTAAGACTGAAAATGTGAGGTTCATGCATCCCAATTAACTTTCCTGAGATACATTTTTAAGTAAGGAGGGTGTTGTCATGGACCAAGGACCAGGCTAAAACAAACCAGCCAGTGCCCCAGAAATGCCAAGAAAGCTCTTAAGGTTTTTAAGGCATCACTAATTTCTACAGATGGTTAATTTGAAACATTAGCACAGTCACTGTACCCTGCACATAACTGAACAAATGAAAAATGAAACTTGTTTTGAACACTCAGGCCAGTCAGAGATTTCCTGCATTGGGCCTCAAGTATTTCAACCTCAGTCTGCCATTCATAGTTGAAATTCATGGCATTTATGAGGGGGGTTGGTCCTGTTCTATTTGAATGCCAGGGTTCCCAGATAAAATGTACCCCATAGCTTAAGAAACATGATGACATTAACAAATTATTATATCTACTGCTGTGGCGCCTCTAGATCCTATGGATCTGTCTGATTGATCTTGATAACTTACTGGTCCCACATGGATCTCTAATGATTCCCAAAAACAATTTATCTCTCCCTTGCTTCAGTGGATGATCTCGCCTGGATACTTCAGATTTGTACCTAAGAACTGTCGCTGTGATCATAAAGACTCAACCCATCTGCTCAGACTGAACCTCCTTTTAAAACACTTACACTGTTTGACTTTTCTCTCCTGCACCTGTACACTGTAATGATTTATAATCCAACTATCCGGTGTCACGCAGAAGAGGATGGGCTCCCTTTTTAGTCTGATTCCTCTCAAGGCTTCTTCCTTATGTCTCAGGGAGTTTTGCCACTGTTGCTTGCCCCTGACTTGCTCATTTGGAAGCTAAAGCTACATCTAGATTTCTATAAAGCTGCTTTGTCACACTGTCGATTCACTCGATTCAATTCAATTCAATCCACAGACATGAGACTGCTAACACCATATCGCCCAAATCTATTTGCTACTCATAATTAGCCAAAGCCCTTAGAGACCTACTTCGGTATTTTTTTTGTTTTTGTTTTTGTTTTTTTGTATCTCCAAATAGACACCAGTTCTCAATCATACCCAAACTATTGGCAGAGTGTTGCGAGGTCTCACTCAGACATTGTCTGTTTAGTCTAGTTCATCTGACCTCTAACATCTGTCAAGTTAGCCTCTATTTGCTCATTGCCTGAACATTGTTTTAATAATTGCTTAGGGTCTTCGGTTTGTCTACTTTGGTTGCTTCTAACTAAAAAAGAATGAGAACCTTCATCAGTCTATCCACCAATCATGACAAAATGTACCTAGAGATCGTTATTTTATTTTAATAAGACTAATGGATAAGTATTGGTGAGTCCCAATGATACATCTTTATATGGGTAATCCTTAGTGTATTAACCAGTGTATTAAGCAGCATTGAGTAGTGTAAAAGTTACACAGACTAGTTGACTAATAAATGAACTAATCCCCAGCTCTCCACAGTGGAGACTAGTGAGGCAGACAATAAAGAAATGCAGGCAGATATCAGAGTAAGCAGACTATATGTTAGATGTAAACAATTTTGCAGTCAACTGCAAGTGTTTTATTTTTTTTTTCCTTTTTACTATAACAATTTCTTTACTGTGATATCACGTTGTATGAAGTCTAGAGGTGTGTGTGCAAGACTGTTTTTTTTGTAACCCCATACCAGCTCCCGAAGGAATTCCTCCTGCGGTTATTTTTGTTATCCTTTAAATCTAAATAAAAGTCCTTGCACTGTAGCATAGTAAATTCTGTTGTTACCAGTGATGTGTGAAAAAGCACATTCACTGCAACACACATTTCATGTCAATCTCTAATCCCACTCTGATAGTTTACAGTCAGATCTGTGGGACACGGGGGGGGGGGACACACACTCAACTGCTCCTGTAGACAGAACTTCCTATATCTAAGGTAGGCCAGTCTTCCATGTGGTGCGTTCTCAGTTCCAGAATTTCATCTGCCAATTCTTTTAAGAATCGGTACATCCATAGATAAGGTGATATGATACATATATTTATTATTTTACATATACTGTATCGTGCATTTATTTATTTTATTTTAGTTCGACATGCTCATGCCGATTTCTCCTTTACGACTCGTTCCTGGCAGGTCTGCCTCGGAGCGCCATTTGACCTCTGCAACTAATCCAGAATGCAGCTGCGCAACTTGTTTTCAACCTTCCTAAGCACTCCCCACCCCCCCTGCTACGCTCCCTTCACTGGGTTCCTATAGCTGCCCACATTAAATTTAAAACACTGATGCTTACCTACAAAGACAAAAATTGACCAGCACCCACTTAACTTAAAGCACTTATCACACCCCACACCACACCATGCCACGCTCCCTTCAATCCTTTATCACTTCTCAATTGGACACACCATCTCTCAGGGTAAAAGGAAGGCATGCATCAAGACTCTTCTCTGTTCTGGCACCTAGGTGGTGGAATGAACTTCCCCCCGCTGTCCAAACAGCTGAGTCACTAGCAGTCTTCAAATGAAGACTAAAGACCCACCTCTATATTAAGTACCTAAAATAACACTTGTTGGCTGTGTGTGTTTCTTAGTATATTACCGCCAAACAGAATCTTTTAGACTGATCGTATTCTTCGTTTGTGACCTAGTGAACCAGTATGAGAATGTATTTATTGATAGACACTTCAAAGCACTTCTGTAAGTCGCTCTAGATAAGGGCATGTGCCAAATGTAAATGTGAAGGTTGTTAACAGTGTAGCCTAAAAAAATGTCTGAAGTTGGAAATGTAATTTGCAGCCTGTGTATAGCTATTAATCGAAATACGGTTTGACACGTTCTTTGTTATCAATGTTTAACTCCACTCCTAAAAAAAAAAAAAATTATATCCTGTATAAGTTGTTTTGTTTTAATTATGGAAAAGATGACAATTTGACAACTTTTTTTTTTTTAAATTACTGGTTGCTAGTAAAAATGAATAGTTATGCAAGTCCTAATGCTCAGCGTTAGTGAGAGTATATTGTAAGTGATTATTGCTAAACTAATGTTAACAGTGATTAGATCAAGTTAATGACTCATAGTTGATCTATTAGAAGGACTTCATGAATACATCAAGTAAACAATGGGACAGTAACAGCGTCATAGATCATTCAAGTACAATCCTCAATAAACAGTGTTAATGAATCTTGTATACATATGAGGATAATTATATGTACGGTCATAATATGAAATCCGAAATGTTTAGTTTCGAAACTTAAAACAAGTCCCAAAGCCAGAATACCAGAACTCCGAAGTGAATGACCTTCTTTGCTCTTTTCTTTGGCTTTGATTTGAAATTTCAAAGCCCTGTCCAGATTTAATTGTCAATAATAATAAGTAATTCATCATCGATACAGCTTCTCTAGAGTGGAGAAATGCGATGTGTCTCAGAAAAAGCTGCGGCTATCACAGCCTCAATGACCTTCACTGTTCAATTTATCTTTAGTCAATTTTCCCCAGTGTGTGATTTACTACAGCAATTGCCCAAGGACAAATACGCAGAGAATTACAGGACAGAAAAGTCATCTTCCCTGAATTAATGCAGCTAGATTCAAGCAAAATGTGTAAAGAAACTCGGGCCACTATAACTTAGTAATACTCCTCAAAACTATTGCATTTGAACAGTTCCACTGCAGATTCTGATTTTTAGATGGAAAAAAAAAAAAAAAGAAAAAAAAAGCCAGATTTGTCAAAACATCCATTTTGTGAAGTTTTCTCTACAGGGATGCCAGATTGTAATGTCTGCTCATGCAGAAATGATATTTCTTCAGCTGCTATATTATGTACTTATTGCTGGTATGAAATAACACATTGGAGGCCTTGGACCTTGTGTGAAGGACTGAAAGGCTGAACTAGAGCTGTGGATGATACAGTATATGTTCTGTTCTGGACTCTTAAACAGTGGACTCTGGACTGTTGGATTCTTGACAGTAAGCTCTGAGGCACAAAGAAAGTTTAGTGATTTTGTTCCAGTATCAAACTTTATAATTTTTTTTAACTTAAATTAGTAAGAAATGTGTTTCCTGTTGCAATCATTACGCAATCATTTCTCACCTCCTTCCTCTGTTCTTCCTCTTCTTTTCATTTCCTTCATTTCTGTGATGAGCAGAGTATAAAGCATTTGCATTGATTCTGTTCAAAATTTATGTTGATTTATGTATATTATTTTATATATTTTTAAATATATATATATATATATATAATTTCAGATTAAAGTCTGAAACGTTCCAACTGAAACACACTGAAGAAATGTTAGGAAATTTGAAATCAAACAGCCATCTAATGATGTCCTAATGGGTTTTACAGCAGCTGCATCATCAACTCCACCTAAACTTTTACAGTTACAGTAAACTAGTACAGTTTTACTTACGTGAGTTATTAGATTTTTAGATAGATCACACAGACAAATTTACCCTGAACTTGTGTACTCTAAACCCATCAACAAAGTGAAACATGACAAGTTCAGTCAGTGAACTGCAGATGTCCATGCTTATAAGTAAAGAGAAGTGACTGTGTGAGAAAATAGGGTGGGGGGGGAGTTATTTTGCTTCTTTACAGAAATGTGTTACACTGTAAAACCGGATACGTTCATTTAACTCAAAAAATTTGAGGACACTAATTACCTCAAAATTTTTAAGTTGATAAATCAATTTCTTTAAGCCAAATACAGTTAGAGTTAATTCAGTAAAATTTTTGTTATATTTAAGTGTATTTGGCGTAAAAAAAAAAAAAAAAAATTGATTTATCAACTTAAAAATTTTGAGGTAATTACTTTCCTAAAATTTTTTGAGTTAAATGAACTTATCCGGTTTTACAGTGTAGCTATAGAAAATCAATGTAAATAAATTTACATCATGCAGCCTCAATAAAAGATACCGTATATTGTATTTTTGGAGAATATACAGTAGGTGAGGCTGGTAAGGGAACTAAATGATGTAACGTGATAACAGGAAATGACTTGTCTTGCAGGCCTTCCACAACATTAAAAGTAACCACAGTTACAAATTGTGATGTGTTGTTGATTAATAAATTAAAAATGGAAATCGCCGGCAAATTGCTAGCGTAATCGTTTTTGCGCTAGTTGATATATTAAAGCTATTGAGAACATAAAATGGTCAGAAAGCACACAAACAATTCCCCAGATATAAGCTTGAAACTCCTGTATGCTAGTCGTGTTCTAGAAA
Source organism: Stegophilus panzeri (assembly GCA_024331685.1). Classification (NCBI taxonomy): domain Eukaryota; kingdom Metazoa; phylum Chordata; class Actinopteri; order Siluriformes; family Trichomycteridae; genus Stegophilus; species Stegophilus panzeri. The sequence goes on along the minus strand of JANDJT010000012.1, from coordinate 4,104,837 downwards.
TATATGTATAGGTACAGTACATGGACAATATATTTCTTCACTATGTTTTCACTATACAGTATTTAGGTTTATAGCCCTGTTTGTTGTCGAGCTGTGTGTGTGTGTGGGGGGGGGGGGGGACACGTACCGCATGCGCCACTCTGTCACTACACAATGTCTAAATGCAACTCACATTTTATTTGTGTTTTCACTTTGCTCATGTTTCTTTCATGTGGCTGTGTGTGGTTTGTGAGACGTGCGGTTGAAAGTAAATGATGTGTGATTAGCCGAGCAAAAGCTACACAAAATGCCCTGCAGCCAGATGAGATAGCGGTTTGGTTTATTAACAAATCAACAAGTCAGTGTCTGACAGTTTAATTAGTTGTAAGTGTTCAGTGTGGTTGTAGGATGTTCTTGAAGTGACTTTGGGTTGATTTTGGTAGATTTGGCAACCATGGTACAGATGAAATGGCAGTGGTAGCTCAGTGGTTAAGACATTGGACTACTGATCAGAAAATCGTGAGTCAAATCCCTCCACCAGCACCAAGCTGCCTCTGCTGGGCCCTTGAGCAAGATCCTTAACCCTTAACTGCTCAGTTGTATAAAAAAAAAATTAGATAAGGGATAAGGGAAGCTTCCAAATTTGCTGCCAAACTTATTCAAATGGAAATGGAAATAAGACTGCAAATGATCAGTGGGGATGCATGAACATACCTGGTGTGGATCTGCCTTAGCTGTCCTTGCAATTAGACCACCTAGAATGTTAGGCTAAGACAGATAATGAGGTGTTGCTTGTGTCTACCGTTGCCAAGTCTTTTTTCCACTATTTTCTCTGATTTATGGCTTTGTGTATTTTGTATTGCTTATGGGTTTCCCCCCCATTGTCCCGGTTTTCCTCCATTGTTCCTGTTTTCCCCTGTTGCATCTGTTGTCAGCGAACATTTTGGTCTGCAGTCGGTTTCTGACCTGAAAAAGCCAGCTTATTTAACTTTACACTTCAGTTTTTGACAGTTCTGCAATACAAAAGTTTCATATTTCCATATTCATATAGAATGGAGTGCATGACGGCAGAGTGACCTTTACTTTGTTTCTCTGTAGTTTTTTTTTTCTCCATTTAGTGGCATCTTTTTGTCATGTCGCAGGGTCCAGGTCACGATTAAGCGCGATCATCGCGCAGGATGTGAAGTTAAAGGGCATGTCATTACGCAGCCACCAGAGCGGAAAACGAGGGCAGCGGTTAGGCATCATGCCACGCTTCCACTGCTAGCACAGATGCACTGTAATGATTAATCCTGCCCCACCAACACACTTAGGCCACACACACACTGTCCGTCCTCTGCCCAATCTGCTAATCACTGACAACTGGTGTTAAGGTGTGGTGGAGCCACATTGTGGACCATATGGTGGAGAACAAACGCTGTTTAAGCGGATGCTGAGCAGCACGGGGGGTCTTCAGCTGAATCCTGCCAGCTCAGGGGGAAAAGCGAGAAAATGGATCAAAGCAAAGGCACTCGAAGAGCTGAGCTGACAGGAAAACATGCACTAACCTTGAGACTACCCTTCCTTTCAGACCACAGGGCAAAACAAGATTGAAAAGGTCTTCTCAACAGGTAAAGAAGTAAGGGGTTTACCATAAACTAAGTTGGTCTTGGTACAAGAACAATTGCATGTCTTTTACTGCTATTGGACAGGAAGAGCTTACAAAACTTTTCAACACAACAAAATCAACCACATGTATCTAGATCCCGTACCCTCTAATCTAATGAAAGAGTTGCTTCCTGTAGTATTAGAGCCTCTTCTCAATATTACTAACTCTTCTTTATCTCTAGGTCACGTCCCGAGAACATTCAAGCTGGCGGTTATTAAGCCTCTCATTAAGAAATCACAACAAGATCCTAGTAAACTAACAAATTTCAGACCAATCTCAAACCTTCCATTTATGTCTAAAGTATTAGAAAAGGTTCTGTCTGCTCAATGATGCTCCTTTTTGCATAATAATGGTATCTATGAAGAATTTCAATCAGGTTTCAGGCCCAATTACAGCACAGAGACTGCACTTGTCAAAATTACAAATGACTTTCTTCTAGCATCTGACCAAGGCTGCATTTCACTGCTTGTTTTACTTGATCTTAGTGCTGAGTTCGACACTATAGACCATGACATAAGCCTCGTTTCCACCGCAGGAACCTTCCCCAGGAACTGGGGACTTTTGGAGGTACTTGGTTTGTTTCCATCGCAGGGACCATGGTCTAAATTAAGTTCCGGGTAAAATATTTCCCCCTCGGAACGTCCGTACTCGGAAGGTGGTACTTATTCAAAGTTCAGGAACTTTGGGGGGGTGGGACTTGGGCGCTGAACATGCTGATTGGTTGAGTGCATCCAGCATTTTTTCAACCATCATTTTTAAAAGTCTGTTCAATTCATCTCATAACCTTGTACTCCAGTCATCTCTGATAAAATGGTAACAAATACACATGGTCATCTCTGCCTGACATGCAATAAACAGCAGCTATGCTAATCCCTTCTCCTTTTGTTTCCTGTTCCTACCTCGGGGTGCCCGTCGTCCCATAGTGAATGTGCTGGCTCCAGTTCAGAACCAGCCTCTACGAAGATTACAGATGACGTCAATGCCTGCAAAGACTTTGAATGATGCCAACGTCTAAATGTCACAATGTTACAAGCTCTACATATGTTACTCCTGAGATAATAGTGAACCTGACCCGTTCTGCTCTCCGGATCAGCCTGATCTATCCTGATGCCCTACTTCTGGTTGGAGTTCTCATCACTTGGAAGCCACTTGCTGTCGCTGACGATGGCCCCACATGGACAGCCTAAAGACACACTCAGAAACCATAAACATGGCATTGGACTTCAGTTGATACGAACAGTTTTGGTACGATGTCTTAGGACTACAATTGCAATGACAGTTTTAGGACTGCAATTGACACAAACAGACTTTGCATTCAAGTCTCCATCAGTAAACAGTTCATAACTTCAACAAAACAGAGTTCATGTTAAAACTATAATGACTTTCCTGATTTCACAATTGCACTTTTTTTTTTATCATGTAGCACAAAGTTATAGAAGGGAATTATTTATAATTACACTAACCGGTGTCACCCAGATGAGGTTCCCTTTTAAGTCTGGTTCCTCTCAAGGTTCCTTCCTCATATCATCTCAGGGAGTTTTTCCTTGCCACCTTCACCTTTGGCTTGCTCATTAGGGATACATTTATCAATTTAAAATGTAAAAGCACTTTATGAATAAAACTGAATTGAATTGAATTGAAATAGAGATCAGTATTTGAGTAGAAACCAGCAACACATAAACAATTTTCTGTAACATAGCTTGTGGATGTTCTTACAGTAACAGTGGAGTTCAGTTGAGATTTTATCTCCATTCACCCTTAATAGAAATGGCAGAAAAATTTGACACAAAGAGAAAACATGCACACAAACTTGCATATATATGTTACATACAACTGTTTCTGAAAAGACAAAATTACCTGACTGAGGCAGCTGACATATTTTTGTAGAAAATTGCATAAATTTAATGGAAACAAGCCATCCACAGAAAAAAATATCACATTTTCAAATGATTTCTAAAACCTTCAATCTTCAATATCACTTTATCCTGGTCAGGGTCACAGTGGATCCAGAACCTATTCTGGGAACAATGAGAGCGAGGCAGGAAGACACACTATGTGGGATGAAACACTCATTCACAGCTAGGGGCAATTTAATATTACCAATTCCTTGTTTTTGGGAGGTTGGTTAAAACCAGAGAACCCATAAGAAACCTACAATGACATCGGGGGGAACATGCAAAACTCCATACAAACAGTAACCCAAGCTCAGGATTGAACTGGACACTCTGGAGCTATGAGGTGGCAATGCCAGAACATAGTAAAGGCTAATATCAGTGAAATGAAGATGAGATCCATTTGGTATTTAAAATACATTTTAGAGTTGAATTGACATGAAATATATACAGATGGTCTGGATCTGGGTAAACAAGGGTTAAACCTGTCCCTCTCGGTCTCCCTCCCAGTATTGTAGGTGGAGTGAAGGCAGACTTGGTCTAGCCTTTCTGTCTCTCAAGCAAAGTCTCCTTGCTCTTATCTGCACTTCACAACCAGGCAGACGCCACAGTGGGCCGCACTGACCGGCCTCCTGCACTGCAATGATACACACGGAATGATAGAAAGAGAAGACACCACTCTCTCACCTGCTCTCTATCGGTCTATTTCCATTTGCTCTTTGATGTTTCTCTCATTCTCTCTCTCTTTCTCTCTCATTGGTTGGTCGTGCAGGATCCACATCTTATCACAGAGTTCTGGTTGACCTCTGAAGCAATTCGCCTCAGAGAGAGGAGATTAAGGAGCAGACCAGACGAGTCATTCAAAGGTAAAAGAGCACCTAAAATGCCAAATTATAATAAGGCCACGGCCAGAGCAGCTGCGTTTGAAACCACACCCAGTTCCGTCTAGTTCAATACCGTCTAGTTCAATACCGTCTAGTTCATTTCAGTCTAGTTCATTTCAGTCTAGTTCAGTTCAGGCTATCATCAGGCCATGTTGCTTATTCACTCTATAGCACAGTGTTTTGGGAGTCAGTTTGTAGTTTGTAGTCATGTCCAAAACAGTAGTGGAGAATATTGAGCACTCTCAGAAATCCCAAACCACATTGTAATTGTCTGTTGCACCCCCTTTGTCAGAATACTGATCGCCTGTGGCTCAACGGTGCACCCAATTAAAATTTTTCACTTCCAAGCTTTTTGTGTCTTTTGCTGATATTTGATGAATGTAGATTGAGTTTTTGCTGAATCTACATTTTGTATTTATTAGTTTTGTTGATTGTTGTTATTTTTTTGTTTGTTTTTTGACCTGCCACTTTGGACAATCATTCATTCATCTATTCATTTTCATTACTCACTTTCACAATGGATCTATTCCAGGAATACTGGGGAGCAAGCTGGAATACACTCTTCCTGAGATGCCAGTCCATCATACAGCTGGATTCTCATCCTGAAATTAGTTGGGCTGCTCTGGCTCCAGACAAAATACTGGGATGGTGAATATGCTAAATATCTCTCTACATGTATTGAGAACTCCTAGGCCCATCCACATCCATTGAGATGTACCGGAGGCACACTTATGGAGGTATTCCATAAGTCCAGGGCAGTGGCATTGACCAGCTCAGGGACTGTGACTTCAACCTTTTATCAGGAACTATTTCAAAATCTTTTTCACATTCTTAGAGGCATTAAGACTATCCATCTCTAAGGCATTGGCAGTTCTTACTTTGTAGAGGACCGCATAGTGGTTTGTGACCCTGCATTGATTACATACCCCATGCCTCTGGTGTTAGCAACAATAAGATGGATGAAAAGGCCTCAAGTTTAAAAGAAGCTGGACATGTAATAACATAGTCTGATCCAGAATTTGGGCGGGTGACAAATGGAAGACAGCTTTCATTATCACATCGGGCCACCACAAATATTTGGAAATGCTTGACACCCTTGCAAAGATATGTCTCTTTCATCATAACTCGGTCCTTGCTTACATTCTGAGTCTGGCAAAAGACCACACGAAAGAGTAAAAAAATATGGTAGGAAATGCCTCCCTTGTTGCAACATTTCTAATAAAGAGTGTTCAGTAGAGAGAATCTATGACTAGGGAGCACGGGGGTGCCATTAAGCTATGCCCTGGAGAGAGGAGATATTGTCAGGAAGTAGCACATCTTCGACTTTGTGCTGTACAGAAACTACTGCAACTGTAATGGAAAAGTCTGCAATGGATACAGTCACTGGGCTTCGTTTATCAATCTTTTAGTGAATTTATTTCATAGTCCAAACCAAACTGTCAGGCGGCAGAGAAGACTGCAAGTGCAAGGGGGCTTTATTGGAAAAGGTGAACAAATCTAAGGTGATAACCAAAAACAGAGTAAGAAAGAAAAAAACAGACTGGGTCAGGTGATCAACAAACAGACTTCCAAGGGCAAAACCAGAATAAACCAATCAAAAAGCCAGAACAAGATCAAAACCATAGAGGAGCAAGACTTTGCATTGATTGTATGTGCTTGAGGAGTCCAGGGGCTGTATTCACAAAAATCTTCTTAAGAAAGTAGTTAAGAAAGTCCTTAGGATAAATTCTAAGAGGTTCATGTGAGTCTTCTTAAGTGCAATTCTAGAAAAATGTTTAAGAAGTTCTCAAATATTTTCTTAAGAAAATCTCTTTTTCTCAAGAATAATAACGGTAGAATAATAGCTACAACAAATTCCATACCGTCAAATTTAAATGCATGAATTTATCACCTCGCGAACATTTATTCAAATGTAAAGGGAGAGATGTGTTCGTTTAACAAAACTATCCGACATTACCCATCATAAAAGAATTTACTTGTTGGAAAGTGGAAACCAATCATAATTATATGTTGCAAGTTTGATAATTTTGTAATGTTAAATATTTGAAACAACTAAAGAAATTCATTTAAAAAAATCTTACCCTTTGTGGATCCATTAGAATTTGGCAGTTATCCTAACTTTAAGAAGAAGAATTCGAATTTTTCTTAATGTTTGTCTTAAGTTAGAAAATAAAAAGAAAATTGCACTTAAGAATAAATTTGTTCTTAAGAATGTTTCGTGAATTCAGCCCCAGGTGTGTGCGATCATTAGTCAGGTGAATGTGAACATGAATGGGATAGCAGCTATGGGTGATGGGAAATGGAGTCCATTGCTGTGGTGGATTCTGGGAATCAGAGTCCATGGTGGAATTCGGTGCTGATATGATAGACTCCAAATTTCTGTCATATTTACAAATGTTTCAGAAATACAATGATTGTTCTTTGTACTCAAGTGTGTATGTTCAATCATTGTACATACATAAATGTCAATCACTCTTAACTTACCATGGCACAAGTGATGTAGAGACATGAGCAAAACTTCATCAAAGGTAAAGCTTGCATTGAGCTGAAAAAGGGGCAAAATGGGGAATAAATTGTGAAAGAATGCCTCCTAAGCATGGCTTGTGTTAAATTTTGGAAGTCTGAAATTTTGTCTTGTGACTAAATACTGGAAGACTGAAATAAATAAGCAATTTAAGCTTAACAGCATAATTCATATATAAGATTGCAGTAACTCATCACCAACTATAAGTTAGCGTTGTTTTCCGAACTACAGCTGAAATATAAACTCGATGGTGGAACTTTCTTGGTAATGTAGGTTATGTGGTTATCTCATGTTAAGTCTGAGCTGACCTGGACAGCTTGACATTTGTTCATTCATTCATTCATTCATTCATTCAATAAATGAGGTATATTGAACATCTTTATTAAAATCCTTGAACCAAAACACAAACATGATCGAAAGTCAAAAACCAGTATACTGAGAAATACAGGAATTCGAAATAGAGAAATGCGATAGAGGTGAAGAACAGAAACCATTATGCAAATTTCTAACTGGCAAGTCTTGGTGTTGCACAAGCAGTTCTGAAATCTGAATGCTGATGATGTGCATTTACAGTGCTGGTTGTTCTCCTTAAGTAAAGACATCCTGGTAGTCATTATTCCTTGTTCCACAACACATATGTGCTGGTATCACTGAACTATTACCTGTTCCACAACATACTGTACATGGTCTTGTCTTTCTTCCTTGTTACACACATCCCAGTCTCAGATGACTACACCATCATGCTAGTTGCGTTAGACCTCTGAGGAACTATTCCATCTCTACGTCTGAGGATAATGACGCTGACTACAGGAGTACAATTCACATCACATGTTTCATGAAGGAGTTATGTGAATGCACTGAGATAGTAGGAAAGAGGCTAGCAGGACGGGTTTAAGAATTGGTGTTGGTGTTGCTGTTATTTGGAGCTACTGCGGTGATTAGCTAAGAGTTGAGCAGATTTCTGCCCTGGGCCAAGAATACCTGATACTCACTTGTTCACTCCATGAAATCGGTGCAGAAATGAGCTTCTTGTTAACAAGAAAATCTGGACCGCAGTGCATCATCCATATACAGTATGTAGAAGTGTCTTTCTTCTCACTTAATATGTGTAAACGCTTGAAGGAGATCTGCACACTGCATCTTACTCTACTTGTGCAGTAAAAAATAAAGGTATTTATATTCACATAAGAAGCAGGCAGAATGATGTCTACAAGAGGCATCGGAAGTTTGAGCTGGGAAAAGAGTCTCACTTTTTGTTAGGGTCGTTATTTCAGTCACAGATTTTGTTATCTGTGCTCCTGATACTGCAGTGTAGGTAATAGCGAGTAGAGAGCTGTTTTTGGACACAGTGCAGAAGCAGAGAAGCCCCAGGCCCAGTACTGAGCTCTGAGTTTGCTTACTGACTGGTGATTTAAAATAAATTGCTGTTAGGGTAAAGCTGTTCTATATTAAAAAAAAATTTAACATCTACAGTTTGAGTAGATGATAGTTTTGGACCTAGTATATGAGTTCAGACATGTATTTCTGTGTTGCTCATTATTATTAGTAATAATAATAATAATAATAATAATAATAATAAGAAGAAGAAGAAGAAGAAGAAGAAGAAGAATACATTGTAAGGAACACATATTATGGGTTAATTAGGGTGATTTTCATTGTTCAATAAACCCCAATTTAGACCCTCGTAAATGGTTTATTCATGAGAAATTAGACTTTATTCATCAACACTTGTATTGGTTCTTATTTGTAAATTATTGCTCAAGAATGACTCTGAATTAATCTCTTATTAGTTTATAATTGGTAACATGTTATACCTATTCTATATGTGTATTCTAGGTAGCATCAGTTGACCATATCAATCATATCACAGCAGTCAATCATATCAGGTTAAGCAGGTTATTGACAACACTATACTCAAGCTGCTAATCTTCTGTCCCATACCTGATTCTGGCCTGCTAGTATCCTAATCTGAGTCCTTATCTTTACAAGGTGTGTTCACTCTATTCAACTGAAGATTCATCGTCTCCGTTCCTAACAGTCTTTACTTACCAACCAGCAATCTGTTTCAAGCTAGGAGCATAATAAAAAGTTATGTTTATAAACTGTGTGTAGTGCAAGCATATAAAGGAACAAACTGGTACAAAGGCATTATATAACCACACATACACACAGAGCTGACTTTTGGCATAATAAATCTTAAAGGTTTTTCAAGAGTGATCAATTCATCGACAGGCTTTTGAGTGACACCACAGGCTATAAAATGTACAGTTTGATTTCTAAAAACACAAAGGCCTAGGGTTCAAAAGTAACAAGATGTGTCTAATCACAACCACAAGATGGTTGTAAAAACTAGAGGTTAAAATGATGCAGGGATACATGAGCAAAACAGACTCTATTTTAAACTCGGGGGCGGAGTGGCTGTGGATCAGGTGGTAGAGCGGGTTGTCCACTGATCGTAGGGTTGGCGGTTCGATTCCCGGCCCACGTGACTCCACATGCCGAAGTGTCCTTGGGTAAGACACTGAACCCCGAGTTGCTCCCAATGGCAAGTTAGCGCCTTGCATGGCAGCTCTGCTACCACTGGTGTGTGTTTGTGTGTGTGTGTGTGTGTGTGAATGGGTGAATGAGACACAGTGTAAAGCGCTTTGGATAAAAGCGCTATATAAGTGTGCCATTTACCAAACTCAATACACATTATTTCACCACTGTGGTTTTATTAGTTCTAAGGGGATGTGATATGAAAAGAACGAACACACACTGACCACCTGGCACATAGATATACATACTTGGATAAGACGGTGTCACGATTTCCCCTCGCGCAAAGCGCTGGAGCTCACAGCGCGCTCTGAAACCCGAAGCGCGAGTGCGCATTTCCGGGTTTGTCAGTGACATTGACTTTGTTTACTTCTGACACGTGTGTTTTGTTGTGATTTCTGTCCTGTCTCCGCCCCTGTATTGTCATTGGTTGTTTCCCATATGTGTCATTAGTCTCAGCTCTTTTGTGTTTCACACCTGATCATGTCAAATATTTAAACCCCTCGTGTCTCGTTGTTCGGCGCGAAGTATTACGTGTTTTCACCGTTCCAAGCCTTTGTTCATCGTGTTTCGTTTCATGGTTTTTGCTCTCGCTTCTAGCTTCTTGTTTTGTGTCTTGCCTCGCCTCATTTATGCCCGTTTGCCGATCACCTGACCATTTGCCTGTTTTTGACCATGACTCTGATTCACGTTTTGGATTTGTCTTCGTGCCTCTCTTTAATAAAGCTCTTTTCTGCACTTGCACCTGGCCTAGCCTCCAATACGTGACCCACAGAGGACTTTATAGACCTGGAAACAAGGCATTTCATTTCACTAGTGGTGTAATGATGCATTGTTAAAGCATGTGTCACAATGCAAAAGTATGACAATGTGCATTATGGAAATGTGCAATTCACATTGTGGGAATGAATCAGCATTCTATTATGTACGCAATGACAGTGGTTACAATGACACCTCAGGTGCTTCTACGGAGCTCATTATGTTTTAAGCATTCGATCATTTTCCCCAGGTCAGAGACTTTTTTATTTGATCAAATTTTAGGAGAGAATTTATAAACATGTTTATTTATTTTTAAGAATTATGGTGAAGTGGTAGTACTTTACGTTTACAATATTAAACCTCTGTTTATATCATTTTTTGATTTATTTAGTTTGATACAGATAAAAATGCACATTATTTTCCATTGTTTATGATTCAGTAATAAAAAGGATTATTTTCGATCAAAATATGCAGCAAATAATTCATAATAATAATAAATAATAATAATAATAATAATAATAATAATAATAGCAACAACAATAATAATAATAATAATAATAATAATAATAACAATAGCAACAATAATAATAATAATATATTAATAATAATAACAATGGCGATAATAATAATAATAATAATAATAATAATAATAATAATAATAATAATAGCAATACTACTAATAATAATTAATAATAATGATAATCTATTAATAATAACAATAGCAACAACAACAACAACAACAACAACAATAATAATAATAATAATAATAGCAATATTAATAATAATAATGATACTAATAATAATAATAATAATAATAATAATAATAATAATAATAATAATAAATATGTGTCTAATGTAATATCATATAATTACTTTTATAATAACAATATTTCCATTGTTTGGTTTTCCTTAGACCTGGTCCTCTATACCTCCTTTGTCAGTATGTCTTCCAAAATGGTGAGTCAGTTCCCTGCAACAATTAATAAATGGGTTAATAAATGAAATATTCCATGTAGGCCTGTATGTAGTGGGTGTACCATATCCCTGCCGTTACAGGCAACATCAACTATTTGTCTTCATTAGCCAGAGACACTCATATAATCATTTTTATTACAAGTAAACAACCAAGGAGGCAAGTGATATAAAGGCAGCCTATAAAGTCATGGCCTAGTGTGAATCATGAAGTAGAAACTGCTAGTGTAGACATTAGCCATATCCGGATGGGATTAAATTTACATGGGATCTGGGGGTAATTTCCTTTTTTACAGGTGCCTGTCCTGTGGGAATTTATTTCTGTCAGGCTAGGCCATTTCTGTGGGTTTTTTTTTTCCATCATCCTCTGAGAAGATTACAGGATGAATGAGCTACTCAGTGGCCGTCTGTTATTTTAGCACTGTCAAGATGCACATGTCTGTGATTTTCTATGCAGTTGTTGCCTTGAAAAAAATTTTTGACTGCTGCTGCTTGCTGGATTTAGTCTCATAGTGTGTGTATCGAAGCCCCTCCCCCAGATATTAAACATTTCCAGACTTCTATCCTAATAAAATGGATGCTTCTCTTATACTTCAGTATTGTGTTTATTGTTTTATTGTACAGCCCCAATTCCAAAAAAGTTGGGACACTGTGTAAAATGTTAATAAAAACAGAATGCAATGATTTGCAAAACTCACAATAGAACATAGAAATATTGTCAATTAACCTCCAGCTGTTTCCTTTTAGTAACACTTACTTTTCCAGCCTTTTGTTGCCCCCGTCCCAACTTTTTTGAGATGTGTTGCGGCCTTCAAATTCAAAATTACTTACTTATTTTTTTCTTAAAATGGTACATTTCCTCAGTTTAAACATTCAATATGATTTTTATGTTCTATTGTGAATAACATATGGGTTTATGAGACTTTTTTGGAATTGGGGTTGTATTTTTAAATTGACGCTGGAACTATGGTTCACCCCAAACTGAAGCAAAAACCAGCTTCTCATCTATAGTCCAGTGCGTCTTCAACCACTCGAACACCATGTTGGGAACTGAGCGTGATCATATGACCATGTGACGCAAACATACAAGTTCATAGAAAACACAACCCACTAGAAACTCCCTCCTCTGGTGGTCATTTTATTACTGTCCGTATGTGAGAGTTTTATTACTGAGGAGATGTGTAAAAAATGTCTTGCCAACGTCCCCTTGATAAACTAATCCAATGCGAATAGGGCTCTTTTTGCTGGAGAGGAGGGAGTCAGTCATAGTCACTTTGGGTAGAATAGCTATATGAGTATAGAGATGGGTAATCAATTCAATAACTGATTAAACAGAAGAATTATAGCCAGGTAAACCTTTGTGTCAGATTACTTTCAGTGTTGAAATGTGTGTGTGTGTGTGTGTGTGTGTGTGTGTGTGTGTGTGTGTGTGTGTATAGAAGCCATACATAGAGTTTATTAGAAATTTGCAATCGTAATGAATTCGTACACATTTCTCCGTATCGCTGCATGTAAGCAGCCCGTGTTCACGCATCTCGCCTCAGGCGGCAACATGATGGGCTCTTACTTTCATCCTATGGAACATGAAAGAATCCTGTTTCTATGATGCAGTGACTATGAGTTTGGTTCGAACTCTCCACCACGCCCCAGGCACAAGCAGAAAAGTCGAATTTATGGTATCTCTGAGCTACTAAGGGCTCCTAAATGTAGTAGTCAGACTTTAAGATACAGTACATACTGTATGTGGTAAGTTGCTGGAATTGAATAGGTATGAATGCGTCCATTAGTAATAATAGCTAATGTGTACATACGTACATGTACTGATCCTGCTCAAAGTGTTATTTAAGGTTAGTCTCACTGACAATTTATTGGTCTAGTAGTGTTAGAAAAGGTCTTACAGAAGCTTGAGAATCAGCTTACTCACATCTGTCACAGTTTTCACCAACATGATGTGACTTGGGGAATTTTAATATCCAAAGCAAATGAATATTATGACTATATACTGTACAGTGGGGTCCAAACATCTGAGGGCACCAGTGAAAATGCTGCTATTTTGCATACTTTTCTATTTGAGTACAACAATTTTCATTACAAATTATATTTATTGTCAACAACTTGAGTGAAAAGTAGAATCTTTGAAATATTTACATGAATTGCAGAGTTTCTTAATATTTGGTACGTCCCCTTTTTGCTTTATTGACAGTGTGTACTCGAGCTGGCACGGGCTCCGCAAGTTTGTACAAAACCTGATGATCCATTTTAGATTAAATCCATCAGAGTGATGTCAGATCAAATGCTTCAGTAGAAGAGATTAGACATGAGGAAAATCTGACCTTTTGTACAAAGCAGTTAACATGGTCAATATCACACATTTGCTTACAGTTATACAGTATAGTGACCTTACTGGAGCTTTTGTCCAAAGAGGACATTTGTTTCGAAAAGAAAACAGCGAATAACATGACCTTCTGTACCTCAAAAGTTGGTACATTCAGCAGTATCATCATTACAGGTGAGGTGCTTCTAATTTATTACTAGCAACTTTTTACAGTTCAGTAAGTATGTAGCTGGTATTTGTTAGGTACAAATATGTTAGCTACTCATAATACATAGCTACACTGTAAAACCGGATAAGTTCATTTAACTCAAAAAATTTGAGGAAACTAATTACCTCAAAAATTTTAAGTTGATGAATACATTTTTTTAAGCCAAATACACTTAAATATAACAAAAATTTAACTCAAACTTGTTATATTTAAGTGTATTTGTCTTAAAGATATTGATTTATCAACTTAAAATTTTTGAGGTAATTAGTTTCCTCAATTTTTTTTTTGCGTTAAATGAACTTATCCGGTTTTACAGTGTATGTGGCAAGGAGTTTGATTTTTAAACTATTAATATAGGGAAATAGGGTAAGTAGATATGTGTTTGTAGGTAGCCGCTGTTAAATAAGTAGGTATGCATCAATTTCTGGCATTTAATGTGTAAATGTCTGTGCAAAAAGCAAGTCGTTGCAGATAAGTGTATGGCTAGAAGCTGGTGTTTATTGGGTAGGTTTGGGTAAGTATCTGATATTTAAAAGCTAAATATTTGTGAAAATACCTATGCTTTTAGGTAAGTATGTGGCTTTTAATAGGTAATGATGTGGTATCTAGTAATAATAGCTAAGTATGGGGTATGCAATCAGTCATTAATGGTAAATATGGGATAAGTAGTTACTTTTTAATAGGTAAATATGGATCAAGTATTTCCTTGTAACTATGTGTAACTACGGGGTAAGTAATTACTTTTTTTGTAAATACAGTATGTGGTTAAATACAGGAGATACAGTAAGTATCTGGTGTATCTTTGTGCTGGAAATATCTGTGTATTTATGTCATTATAAAAGGTTTCACTGTGAAAGATTTTTTTTTAAAAATCATTGCAGATATTTCTTTAAGTAATTAATTTACTTTAAGTAATTTTGATCCAGTAATCTGCTGATTTGGAACGAATGCATTAAATGACGATGTGATTAGCGTGATAGTTTTCATGAAATATGCATCTTAAAGTGAGCTTGTATTTTTAAGAAAGACATTTGTAGATTTTGTTCATTAAAATATTGTGTTACATCTATTTAGGAATGACAGTAGAAGATTTCCTAAATGAGAGTGACAGGCCAAGAGAACAGAAAGACCTAACTTAAAATGTTTGTGTTTACAGGGTTACATTCATGCTACACCCTGATAATATATCCTTGATTTGCATTATCTGATGGTAACCCTGACAAAACCATTGGCATAGGTTGCCACTGGGACAATATTGGCAAACAGGATGCTGCAAAATTAGGTGCAGAGATTCTAACATCAACTTTTAAGGAGTGATTAAACACTGAGAGCCCTAAAATGGGTGGACAACAGGTCTGTTGTCAATGGAACTACAATTCATGGATTACAGCCACATGTGAAAATGAAATTCTACAGTACTCCATAAAAAAATACATAGAAGTCATCGGACCACGTGTAATAGGTGCCTATAACCAGTACATGGATGAAGTAGGTTTTTTAATGATGGCATAATCTCATTCTACAGGATTAGATCCAAACCGTGGCCAGTGCATGTTTTCTTCCATTTTGTTGATTTTGTTCAGGATGTTCAAGATGATGAGTCATTTGGTCTTGCCAGATAGAATGGCATGGAATCGTTGGACCATATTTATGTTGGGGAAAGTCTTGTGTTCAGCAAGTGTTAGAAAAGGAAGAGCACTGAGGAATCCAGATCTCCCATTCTGCCTCCTCCCTCTGTACACAGTGTAAACATCAGCCAGTGAGTGCGTAACCAAAATGTTAGACGCAGTGGCACAGAAAATTTGAATGCCAAGCGTTCCTTTGTATACAGATTGGCTGAAACAGCTTCTACTGTTCTACTTCATACTGTTTCCTGTTAGAGCTAGCGTTATGATTTCTGACACTTGGTTCTGAGATGATATCAGAAGTACAAAATGTGACATGCTTTGATTTAATGCCACTGTGACCGAAGACAGCTAACAACAAAATTCTTGTGTCTGGAAGTGTCTGAAAATTTAGATTCAAAATCTCAGAGTGTGACTGCTGCAACAATGTTTATCTCAAAAACACACATAAGAAGATGGCATAAGATTACACAAAACTCACGGGACAGCATGACAATGGCGAAACGTTAAACGGAAATGGGATTTAAAAGAAGAGCGGTTTGTTGTATTGTGGCAGCGGAGAGGATGCCTGTATGATGCCACATCACAGTTCTGTCAAAAAGAGACATGGCATTGAAAGAACTAGAGGATGAATGACAACTTCCAGGTATGGAGCTAGCTAATTAGCATGCAAATGCTCTGTCCAAATGAATCAGGTTTATGTTCCAGTATAAAAACATGAAACTATTTCAAGCTTTCCAGTCAAAGAAGCTAGAAACCCATGCTGCATCACTGCACACCAAGTATGGCAGAACGTTGTAATTTTCTTTAATCATTAAACACATTATCATACAGTCTGTTACAGAATTCTGCCAAGATATTATTGTGATTGTCTCATACAGTAATCATCATAAACGACTGCTGGAATTACAGAGTGTAAAACAGGCTTAATAGACTTAAATAATAATAATAATAATAATAATAATAATAATACAAACATAAGATGCATTTTAATAGACTTCTGACTCCTGACAGCAGACTTTGTATAATCCAAGAACACATCCCACACTTCATGATCATGTCTTGATTTCTTGATCTTTTGGTCCTCTACATGGGCAAGTCTTTCAAGAGGAAGAATATTACCATTGAGTTAAGTTGGGACTCCTGAAGGTAGCCCATGATCCATTTTCTTCCAGCAGCAAGAAGACTTCTTTTCTATGAAACTTGACTGGAAGTGGTGTTATCCATCATCTCTCCCACCAATTAGAAATTGGTTGTGATTGAGGAGATTCCCCAACACCCCTCCCCCCCATACAATGTAAAGCGCTTTGAGTGCCTAGAAAAGCGCTATATAAATCTAAGGAATTATTATTATTATTATTATTATTATTATTATTATTATTATTATTATTATTATTATTATAACATGAACTGGTTGGAAGTGATTAAACACTAAGCGTCCCAAGATGGATGTACAGCAGATCTGCTGCCATGGTAACCACAATCCATGGATTACATCCAGATAAGAAAATTAGACTCAAAGTAAGACAAAGAATACATAGAAGTCAACAGACCACATGTATTAGATGTCTATAACCAGAACATGGACTAGTTTTTTTTTTTTTTATGATCTCATTCTACAGGATTAGAACTTGAACCCAAATGTAGCAAGTGCATGTTTTCTTCCATTTAGCTTTTAAGAATGCATGGGATGAGTATGTTCAGGTTTGTGAGTACTTTGACAAACAATTCCTATAGTACTGCTTAAAAACTCACTGATATTCTTAGAATTTTCCAAAACGCTATCATTTCCATACCTAATTACAGGAATAAAGGTACTGAAATAAATTTGGCCAAATATCTCTCCAGTCTGTTCCGTATTTATAAAATCTATGTCTCGTATATAAAAGTGCAGCACTTGCCTTCTGATGCGAGAGGAACCACAAATCTTCTAGCTATGGCTTTACTTGGAGTTTCTGCCATTTCTTTTGTGCTGTAAGTCAGCTCTTTTCTTCTTTAAATCAGCCTGGACCATTCTTTCTTTCTTTTTTTTGATTCCTCTAATGTGTGCAGTTTCAAAGATTAAAGATGGATCAGTGGTATCAGCATTGTTTCTTGCTAAAGAAAAAGAAAATATACTAAACTATACTAATATACTAATATGTGAGATAAAATGAAGTCTTTGATTAGGTAAGTTGGGAAACATCCAGGACGTTAACCTGGAATCGTCAATAATATGGTGGTATACTAAGTAAACTGGGGCATGGTCAGAAATTCTAATTTCCTTACTAGAAGGATCAATTATATTATATTATATATATACCAGGCAAATTCACAATCATAATGCATACATAAAACGTTAAATAGCAGTTTGAATGGAATAAACAAAGATAATTATTTAAAAATCCTTAAA
>JANDJT010000012.1:4075644-4086984 GCA_024331685.1 Stegophilus panzeri | reverse complement strand
ATATAGTGGAGTTAAGAGCTTTATTTAAAGAGATGCAGGCAGACAAATCTAAACAATGGAGCTAGGAGAAAAATGAGAAACAAGGAACAGGATCAAAAAGCATGAGACAAGAACAATGAACAAGGCTTGGTAACGCGCTGGCAGCAAAACACAGAAAGGATACTTCGCCCAGAACAAAGACACACGGGGTTTAAATATACAGACTAATATAAGGGGATTATACAAAACAGCTGAGACATTTAGCTGCTGTTTATTGGGTAAGTATTAGTAAATAATTGGTGTTTAATGGGTAAGTATTGGTAAATATATGTTTATTATCTACATGTTTTTGTGTTTAATCCACAGCATGGAAATGTGTGGTAAGTAACTGCTCTTTAATGTGTACGTATGGATCAATATGTTTTTTTCTCTGTGTAAAAATCAGGTAGTAGCAGGGAAGTGTGTAATACATAGATGCTGTTTATTCGGTAGGTATGGGTAAGTATCTGATGTTTAATGCATAAGTATGGGTAAATATCTGGTGTTTAATATCTACATCTGTTTCTATGTAATATACATGTTGTAGCCGGTAACTGTCTGGTACATATCTGGCTTTTAATGATTAAAGCAACCATATCAATCTTAGCAGCAGGCCATGCTGGTAAATCCATGCCAGGTATTTTTCTGGCAAGCCATACTTGTCGATAGATGTTCTTCTCTACAAGTGTTTCATCATACCGCTTTTACAGGTACCTGAAGGGCTTTTCCTTAATTGATGGAATTTCTTCCCCTTGAACCAGCAGCTTGAACCTGTTGGTCGGTTTCTCCTTTCTGATCACCCAACTCCTTGATTTCCTGGGCTTAAAGGTCATCCTGGCCATTTTGTCCAGCTGCTTCAACACGTGCCTGAACACGGGTTGGAATTGTAATGGTCAAATCATCCATGAATGAACCCCTGATGCCTGGTTGTTGGACTCCAGAGGCCATTCTTTCTTCATAATCAGGTTGATTTTTTTTTCCCATGGACTGCTACTTATAACCCAAACCATAAGTAACTGATCATGTCCTTGATATGGT
Source organism: Stegophilus panzeri (assembly GCA_024331685.1). Classification (NCBI taxonomy): domain Eukaryota; kingdom Metazoa; phylum Chordata; class Actinopteri; order Siluriformes; family Trichomycteridae; genus Stegophilus; species Stegophilus panzeri. The sequence goes on along the minus strand of JANDJT010000012.1, from coordinate 4,085,928 downwards.
CTGGCACATGTTAGTGATTCAATGCTACTTGGATCAGATGGTAAGGGATGGAGCCATAGGCATTGGCTAGGTCAAGACAGACAACTTTAAGGCCACCCTTCTTTTCCTTAGCTTTGCAGGTGAGTTGGCTGAGAACCCCGGGGTCTTGCAAGCTCTCAGAGGAGCCTGGGATTCCAGCATTTTGGAAGGTGGTGTCTAAATATCCATTGTCAGTCATTTAATATGTCATTCTCCTGCCCAGCAATGAGAAGCATTTTCCTGTCTATATTTCAGAGGGAGATAGCCCTGAACTGGTGTTTATATGTAAGGAGCATAATAGTACATGGTGTCTCAAAAGAGTCCATACATAGGGGAAATGCAAAATGTAAGAAGTGAGAAGTGGACATCCACAAACATCCACTGACGAAGGCACAACCGATGTGGTGCTGGAATACGTAGTGGACAATGTATGGAGACTTTTGGACCACACTGTAGTTTGTGTGTAATCCACAGGTAGTAACACGGAACTATCTGGTAAATAGCTGATGTTCATTGGTTAAGTATGTGTAAGTATCATGTGTTTAATGGATAGGTATGTGTAAGTATCATGTGTTTAATGGATAGGTATGTGTAAGTATCAGGTGTTTAATGGATAGGTGTGTGTAAGTATCAGGTGTTTAATGGATAGGTGTGTGTAAGTATCATGTGTTTAATGGATAGGTGTGTGTAAGTATCAGGTGGTTAATGGATAGGCGTGTGTAAGTATCAGGTGTTTAATGGATAGGTGTGTGTAAGTATCATGTGTTTAATGGATAGGTATGTGTAACTATCAGGTGTTTAATGGATAGGTATGTGTAAGTATCAGGTGTTTAATGGATAGGTATGTGTAATGGATAGGTATGTGTAAGTATCAGGTTGTTAATGGATAGGTATGGGTAAATATCTGCATGTGTTTGTGTATAAATTGCAGGTAGTAGCAGGGAAGCATGTGGTAAGTAGCTGGTGTTTATGATATATTTTGGTGACCTCAAAATGTCAGACAGTGGCGCTGAACTTAATATTGCTCCTCACTCCAGTCGATATCGTGCAAGAAAAATGAGCTTAAGTCCAAGTACGCAATCACATTTAACCGAGACATGCTTCTGATTTAGCAAACCCACGGAACTGTGTAAACAGCTGTTAAGTTTGTAGTCTGTTTGTAATCTGAGGTCTGAATATCAATGTGCACAAGTCATCAGTATGTGTATGTAACTGAACTCTAAATACAGGCCTAGTTTAACTCTCTGCTCCAGCGGAGCTACTCACACGTCTGCAAATCACTGCAGATTCCAAGTTTTAATTGATACACGGTTGAATTAACTAATCGATTGTATGCACAGCGTCGTTTTATCTATGTAAACACTGAAAAAAGGTCATTGATTAAATGTTTGTATTATTTCTGCTTGAATAAAATATATTTGAATTTCTTTTTGGCATAACTGCACCGATTTTTATTTTTATTTATTTTTTTTTATTTTAAGTGCTGATTTTGAATATTTAAGCCTGAAATATTTCAGTAGCATCCCTATAAGTATATAAATATATACTTATTTAATAATAGTTAAGTCAGACTCATGCTGATAGACTTTATTTCAGATTAATGAATTTAAAAAATAATCTCTATTTACCTTGACAGAAAGCGAGGGCGTTGCATCAGCTCATCTTTCAAGCAGAGAGCTCAAAGCACCTGCACAACTGTCAATCATTCCAGGTTCTAATGTCAATAGGCTCCTCTTACATTTTTATCAGGAACAAAAGCTAACACTGCTCATTTTGCATATTTTTGTGGTTAAAATGTGAATGAGTAAAGGTTGTTTCAGGTCTGACGATCGTTTAAATACATTACATTTTTGCTTTTTTCTATCTCTCCTGCAATTCCTTCTCACACTTTGGATACCATTGGCCTGAACAAACAGGTTGAGACATACAGTAGTATTTTAGCATTTCTTCACCGGATTTACAGATAGAATGGTAAAACATAGCTGACTTTTATGCTTTTGAGCCTACCACAGCCGGCCTGGTGAGAAAACTCAAAATCACAGAGCTGGACATCTGAAGCTGAAGTGAAGTATAGTGAGTTTTCCCAGGATTACTAGTACCTCGTGCTTATCACCTGTACTGTATATACATATAGATATAGGTTGCCAGAGGGACTTGGTACATACCAACACTGTTGGTGATATAGCCAAGTATGAACACTTTATTTGCAGTTAACAGATAATGTGTTTTAAACAGATACAAATTCATGATATGAATAGATGTACTATATGTTTTTTAGAAACCTTTCCAGAGAGGTTCACATGGCATCTGGTTCATTGAGACTAGAGATGCACATTGGGACTGGCATCCCATGGGACACAGCGAAAAAAAAAAAAAAAAACTCATGCAGCTGGAAGGTTTTTAATTTCATGTGGGCATGAGTAAGCAGTCAGATATGAAGATTCGTCTATAGTAACTCAGAGATGGTTTCAGTTAGGCCACTGGTTTGTTTAAATTTAGGGAAATCTGGAAGAAAATGTCTAAAACAGAAAATGGGATTAAAAAGCAGTGCCATATTATAGCGCATTATCAGTCATTACTTAGTAATGATATAGTATTAAAACACAGAACTAGACTTCGTCTGGATACAGACTGATAGAAGCAGTGTCACATTTATTCCCCAAAACAACACAATCAGGCCTGCTTTAATACCATGCGTTATTAATACTGTGGAATTACTAATTAATTAATTAATAAGAAACCAGTATACTTCAGTTAAGCACATGCTACGACTGTGTCAGACCTCAACAAGTGCCTGCCCTGAAAAAAACAACATCTTAGCAAGTAAAAATATATTGAATATTGTCAAAATGACTATATTAGATTACAATAAACCAAATTTACGATTATTAAACCTGCTTCTAGACATTTTTTTTTACTAGTTTTAAGCATCAAATAGTCTTGGTCTATTCTAATAAGGAAATGTGAAGCTTAACAATGTGTAGAAATCGGCTTAATAGCCTTATATTTGGTTTATTGCGATTTTAATAATAGGAAATAATAGATACATTTGACTATACTCGAGATATTTTCACTTTCTAAGATTTCGCTTTCCTGTGCAGCATTAAAAATGAGGAGTTCGAGAAGGAAACAGGACGTGATTGAGGTTCAGTTCAGGAAAAGGGAGTGGGGTTGGCTGAGACACACCCTCTGAAAACATGCAACTAATATAACCAATAGTGTGTTGTTTTGGGGTGTAATGTGTGGTACGTTGAGGCAGGATAAAAGTCGCATTGCTAGGTTTGATATTTTTAAGGACAATCCCAGAATTGTAGTCAGAGCACAGCTAGGCAGCATGAGATAACTCATGATCATAAACAGTGATACAGGTGTGGGTCAGAAAACATATGAACAATTCACATGAACAGTTATGCTATGATGGCTAGGACTCCAATTGCTATTATAGCTTTAAGGCTGCAATTACCACAAACAGTTTTGTACTCCAGTCTCCATCAGTGAACAGTGGAGAAGTTCAACAAAACAGTCTTCATGTGAAAACTGTAATGAATTTCCCGGTTACACAACTGCACTATTTTACCATGTAGTATTAGCACATTTATAGAAGGGATTTAGTTATTTATAATCGCACGATCTGGTGTCACCCAGACGTGTTCCCTTTTGAGTCCAGTTCCTCTCATGGTTTCTTCCTCATATCGTCTCAGGGAATTTTTCCCTTACCATCATCACCTCTGGCTTGCTCATTAGGGCGGCTGTGGATCAGGTGGTAGAGCGGGTTATCCACTAATCGTAGGGTTGGCGCTTCGATTCCCGGCCCACGTGACTCCACATGCCAAAGTGTCCTTGGACAAGACACTGAACCCCAAGTTGCTCCCGATGGCAAGTTAGCGCCTTGCATGGCAACTCTGCTACCATTGGTGTATGTGTGTGTGTGTGTGTGTGTGTGTGAATGGGTGAATGAGACACAGTGTAAAGTGCTTTGGATAAAAGTGCTATATAAGTACAGACCATTTATTCATATTTTTAACTTAATATATATATAAATATATATATATTTCTGTAAAGCTACTTTGGGACAATGTAAATTGTTAAAAGCGCTATACAAATGAAACTGGAAGCAAACAGAATAGAAACTAAAAGCCACTACACATATAAATGCATGACGACATCAAGGAATCTTAAGTAGACACTAATCAATTGGAAAAGGCCTACAGGTGACAGCAATGAGTAACAGACCAATGACTTGACAGGGGCAGAGACAGGAGCAAAACCAAAACAATGGCACATGGCAGAACATAAAAAAGATTTGTGACATGAGAAGTCCGTGTAGATTCTTTAAACATATAGGAATTAAAACTAGTTTTAAGAACGAATGTTGCGCAATAAGAGCATGAAGCAGCTATCTGCAACGAAAAATCAGTTGTGTGACAATGGCCACTGTCCAAACGATGGCAAATCGAGTCAGAATGAACTGAAATGTAAATGCAATGTGAGATTTCCTGCTTAGGCGTACAATCTAAGTGGGAAGTAACAATATAGATTAGTATTAATTTGAACAAAGTTGGAGATTTTCTCACTGAGAGAGGATTAACTGGAGAGCGAGAAATCGAAATACCACATGGAGTGACTGTCTTCTAGCTTGTAATGATCCCAGAGTGGAAAAATAATCAGAAATTGTCGTAAATACAACTATTTGCACAGAGACTAAGAGAGCATAAGCCTAAAGATTCAAAATAACAATTTGTTTAATAAAAAAAAAAATTTAAATTGTGGTGTCCATCTGAAAAGGAGGTGAATTCAGATGTGTTTGAGATCTTCTATCTGCAAACATCCTGCGTTCTGCTAATGTACAGTAGTCCTTCTTAGATCTTTTTTCTTTTCTTTTTCTTTTTTCGTTTGTGGATAGTGTCACTACACCCCCTCGAAACACATTAAATCCAATTACTGCCTAGCTAAGATCAATACTCTTTTTTTCTAAACTGATTTATTTTTTATTTTTTTAAAAAAGTGAATAAAAAAGATCCAACCAGCATTATCCTGCATTCCTCTTCTTTAAAATGAGATTTCTGAATAAATTCCACATCCGCACCCTTGCACTAAAAGAGGGCTGAAGCATTTATCAGGCATTTAACCCTCATGTTCTTTTCATTACTTCAATATTCTGTCCCATCTCATTTGATTTTGAAGCAAAACAATAATAAAATTCTTTTTTATTATTATTTAAATACCCTGTATGTCTTCTCTTCTTTCGATAAGCAACACTAACAGCACTTTTTGGAAATAGACACAAAGTCCATTCACATGCTCAGAGCTCCTCCTGATGGCAGATATGTGTGTGTGTGTGTGTGTGTGTGTGTGTGTGTAATGGTGAGAGTGGAAATAAGAAATAAGCCGATACGGATTTTTATTTCCGTATCCGCTTATTACAAAATTAGGCTGTATAACTTCACCCCATGCTCATAATTCTGTTGTGTAGTTAAGAATAATGCTGAAGTCTGTATTTATGTGCATGTACTAATTATACTGACGGACCGATGTGTGCATTTTTGGTATTAAATCCTCACTACATGTGAATAACTGAACTCTGCACATGACCCAGGGTGAACAAGAAACGGGAACTCCAAGATATATGTCTTTCCCCTTCTTTATAGAATGAACCACACATCCATAGAGAAAGAGTGATATAAAGGGGGGACTTGGGGGGAAAAATCAGAGACCTTACCTAGAGGAAATACAGTGCTTCTTATGATCATCTGAGCATGGCACGGCAAAACTGGAATGGACTCTGTATTATTTAAAGACCATAAAAAAAATTCAATTAAGCAAAGCTCTCATTGAACAGAGTAAAAGGAAACAGGAACAGAAAAAGGAGCTTGATTATTAGTGGACTTAACCAAGTTTTATCACAGACTCCTACGAGTCTGTCTATATTTGGACTTTAATTGGTCATTTAATAACGCATCCAAATGTATTCAAATATATAGCCTACATGAACGTTATATAAAATACGTTAAACCTCACTTTTTGCTCATTTGTGATTAGTGTTCTTCTTTTGCATCCTGTCTATTTTAAATTTTTGTATTATTAATGGGTTGGTTTTTTTTTGTATCTGAAGCTTTGATCGGTTCCAAAACATTTCCATCCACAGAGATCTGGAGCTTTTCCTCAGCCCTGCAGCAGTCCTCTATTGAAAATGATTGACTTCAGGTCTATTGATTTTTGTTTGCAGGAAACATTGAAAAGTAGGGCTTAAAAACACACATACACACCGGAGAGGGTAGAGAAGGGCTTAAGTGTAGGGGAGGAAAAAGAGACTGAAAGAAGCATGTAATGAGCTATTGCGATTTAGCAGAACACTGCAGGCACTGCTCTTATCTGTAAGCAGTACTGTGCAGTACAGCCACTCCGAGGAGCAAAGTTATAAGATTAAACGTATAGCCAGTGGTAAACAGAAGTTGCTTTAAAGCTCACAATCCAACAAGACACATGCACTTACGGTGTGTAGGATGGAATACCTGAACGAGTGCAAGAGATGGAGCCAGGGCTGTAACCTGGCCTGGGCATTCGGGGCTGTAGCGTAAGAGTTTTTCTTCATTCCTGAATAATTTTCCACTTGGAGTGGTTTGTCACTACGTACTGTAACTGAACCTCTGTAAAAGAAGACGGTGGTGTATTTTATCTTCAGCTGACGGAGGCAAGACCAATCAGACAGGGTTTACGGAAAAATACATGGAAATACTCGTCTTAATTCTGCCAAACGCCAGCTCATACAGTCAGTTAGTGTGAGGGGGGAAAATGGATAATACGCCGATTTTCTACCTCTTTTAACATCCTCTGATGCTGAGCAGGAAATCAAGGTGTGTAAATGTCTATATGAGTATCATGTTATGTGAACATGATATGAGCAGAGCGTAAAGAGAGATAACGTACTCTGCATGGCACTGTAGCAGCTAAACCCATACAGTGAGAACTTAGTTGTGCCTCCCCTTGGCTAACGACACCAAACTAGCTTAGTCTCGTGTTAGATAGGCTTTATCGGTCTGGTCGTCCTGCAAACAGTGATAACACCTGAGGCAAGGTTTATGATAAATCCAACTTTTTGTCCAATTTTCACATTTTTGAAGCAATTAGCCCTCACATGCAAGAACAAAAACTAATAGAAAAAGTCAAATTAGAAGTACATTTTGAAAAGTTTTTTGATGGAGAAGAATCTGCTCTGAGTCCCGGATGATTAACAGTCCAGCTAACGCCCCTGGCTGGAGCGTTCTGAATTGACAGGGAAATGATTGACAGGTGAATGAGAAATCCTTGACCTGACTGGTTGGATGATGAATGTTGTTTATTTTTCTCTCGTTTACAGATCCTGGAGCACCACACCCTTACATTTGATTTATTTATTTATTTATTTATTTTCCTTTTTTTTTTTTTTTCACATGAGAATAAATGATTTGTGTGAGAAATGTGAAGTGAAATTAATCCAACATGGAGAACTCACATGGAAATAAATAAATTATGTGGGGAATAAATCAGAGGTGAAAAAAAAAATATATATCTTGGGGGAAAATCACTTATGAAAATAGATTCATCTACTTTAAAAAAAAAAAATAATAAAAATAATAATAAATAAATGAATCATGTCAGGAGATCAGGAGTTCAAATCCTGATGATGCCACACTTTGGCCATGGGTGGGAGGGGTGGCACACTCAGTGTCCCCTGTCAATCACAGTGACAATAGCCAATTAATGGATGTCTGTGAGTTCATGTATGTGGAAGAGGGCAGATAAAACTTTTCACTGAGTGTGTTACAACACAGCCCCATGACGCAGTATGAGCAGCAGTTTGGAAAATATGAGGTCGGCTGACTCGGTAGCTGTCGTAGGATACCAGACGACACATAAAATAAATGGATCTTTTTTTCTTTTCTTTTTTTTGAATCACATGTGAAAATGAACACGTGGAAATGAATGAATCATATGAAGAAAAAAAAAAAGCACACACATGAGTGCGTTGAATCACATGAGAAAATCCTGTGTTGAAAATGAAACCACATGCTCGACGTGTGAAAAGTCCACTTACAGAAGAAAAATGTATGAACAATGTGAAGTATACAATATGTAACAGTGTCAATTTCACGTCCATCCATCCATCCATCTTCTATACCGCTTTATCCTTTTCAGGGTCACGAGGAAACCTGGAGCCTATCCCAGGGAGCATCGGGCACAAGGCGGGGTACACCCTGGACAGGGTGCCAATTCAATTTCACATGTGAATCATGCAATTATTCACTTTTCTGTAAGAGCAGAGGCTATTCCTCCTCTGAGGGGACATTTCAGTAAAGCTACCTCACTGTAAGAGGAACTTTATATTCTTTTCTATAGAATATTATATATATTTTTTAAAAAAATCAGTTCTGACTTTACAGTTGCTGACCCCCTTAATCCTATTTCTCAGTAAATAGTAGTCTTCATTTTCATTCAAGCAGAAGTCTGCCCCATGCTTACCCCAGGACTCCTATTCACACTGAATCACCACACTGAATAGCCTTTCAATACACTCACTAATGTCTGTTTTTACTCTTCTACACCTGTATTCTGTAATGATTAATAATCAGGTGTCACCCTGTCATGAGAGGACCGTTTCCCTTTTGAGTATTTCCAGGTTTGTTCCTCGTGTTGTCTCAGGGAGATGTTCCTCATCGTTGTCGCCTCTGTTCATCCCGATTTCTGTAAAGCTGCTATGTGACTATTGTTAAATGTGCTACACAGATAAAAAGAGGACTGAGTTGAACGAAGCAGGAAAACTCTATAGAGAGCACTCAGTACTGTGCGGTGAACAGAAACCTGACTGAAACGGCTCATAGGCTGGATTTGAAGTAGTATATCTACAAGATCTCAGACAGGAATGATAATATAGAAATGGACTAGGTTAGTAATTACTTTATAATGACTTGTTCTGCAGGTTTAAGAGAAAATGGAACAGAACCCATGAAAGTGTTAATAATATGAGATATGAACAGACAGATGTGAGAAGAAAAGTGGGGGTTTAAAAAAAAAAAAAAAACTTTCACTCTGGCTTAAATCTAGCTTCCTATTAGTGACTGGCAAAGATGTTAATAGTCATTTTCAGATCTCTATAATGCCTTTTGCGCTTGCTGGGATGAGGGCTGTTCTACATAATTGGTTTAATGTGTGTTTAATGGATATCATTTCGCCAGTGTAATTTCACCAAGAGAATGAACTTGCTTTGTTTTTTTGTTTTTTAGTTTTGTGTTTTTTGTTTTTTTTTACGTTGTCCAGAGTACTTAGCAGTAGCAATCGATAGCATGTTTGTATTATTATTTGACTAGCAAAGTGCTAAGAAATAAAACAAGACAATCAAAATGACCTGCAGAACAACGCAACCAGACGACAGAATGTAAGGAAAACACGATGCTGTAATTCCAACAGCTGCTGTGTAATGTAAAAAGGTATGCATAAAACTGAAAAACAACGGTCAATATCAACAACTCCTTGTAGATCATTCTGGCACTACACAACCTCATATTGGGTGTGTATTGGTTGGATGTGGTGGACAAAATAGTAGTGTGTGTTGGGAAATAGAACCGACTAGGTTCATTAGAAAATATAACGAGATAACGGAGTTGCAGTTGATAAGCACAGCTTAGTTTGAGTTTCTCCTGAATCAGTGCATCCTATAATAAGACGTTCTTTTCAGCAATTGGCCAGCGTTACAATGATGATGGTTTATTTCGTGAATCTCCTGGGTGAGTGAGTCAACAGTTTATAATAAGGGCGGTTTCACACTTATAAGTCTGTTAGTTGAGTTCAAATCAAATGTTAGTTGAGTTTGTTTCCACATAAGTAAACAGTGCTACAACTCAACTACAACAGTTTGTGCTTCTCAGCTAAGTTTAGCAGCTTTGCATCTACAAATAAATGTTGCTCGTGTCAAAAAATTCTTGTTATATTTGGTTCACTTCCTGCCGGGTCAATTCTGAGTCAAATAGCTATCTTAATGAAATCAAACCACACTAGGGTTAATGATAATGAGTCTTTATTAATCACATATACATTTGCACAGTGAAATTCTTTTCTTCACATACCCCAGCATGTCAGGAAGTTGGGCTCATCCATGATACAGCACTCCTGGAGCAGAGAGGGTTAAGGGCCTTGCTCAAGGGCCCAGCAGATGACCCAGATGAGGATGGGTTACCTTCTGAGTCTGGTTCCTCTCAAGGTTTCTTCCTCTTAACATCTTAGGGAGTTTTT
>JANDJT010000012.1:4065360-4070280 GCA_024331685.1 Stegophilus panzeri | reverse complement strand
TAGTGTCTTGGATCATTGTGCTTCCCTTGAGCCAGAATGGTAACATAGTTGACGGTTGTTTCTTTCTTTATCAAGCATTCCCTTATTCCCTTGTTCGCAGCGTCCATAATTAACAGGAGTTCCCTAGTTTACCTTTAAGTCACATGTGAATAATGGCATGATTCTGATGTGAATTTTACACATGTGGTTTTTAGACATTTCACATTTATTATTATTATGTATCTTTTAATTTTTCCACAATTAATCTATTTGTATTAGTGATTTTTCAATATTCCTTTATTATTACTTACACGATTCATTTATTTTCACATTTGATTCACACATGATTCATTGACTTTTCATGATTCATTTGTTTTGTCATATATTCATTTTCCACGTGTTTTCATGGTTTTCAGTGAATTCATTGTTTTCTTTACAATTCTTCACAATTCTTCTATTTCACATGATTTACACATGATTCATTTATTTTCACATGATTTACACATGATTCATTTATTTTCACATGATTTACACGATTCAGTTATTTTCATATTATTATAGACATATGATTCATTTATTTCCGCATTATTATTTACACACGATTCATTTATTTTTGCATTATTATTTATACAATTCCTTTATTTTAACATTTGATTGACACATGATTCATTGATTTGTCATGATTAATCTATTGTCATATATGAATTCTTCACATTTGTTTTCATTGTTTTCAGTGACAAATTTGTTTTCACATTTAGGGTCTATGGTTTCATTGTTCACGTGTGATCTCACATTACATGATATTCACATGATTTCCCTTTGAGTTCAACGTGCAATAACATAATGAACACACATCTTCACATCTTTTTTTTTTTCCCACATTACCTATTACTCACAAAATCACATGTGGAAAACATGTGATCACATTTCCGTAAAGAATCTAATGTCCATAGTTTTGGATCTACTGCAATACAGAATATTGTATTAATATGGTAATGAATGAGTGTCGGAGCGCTGATGGAATAAGTGCACTCTGTACTGTGTGTGTGTGTGTGTGTGTGTGTGTGTGTGTGTGTGTGTGTGTGTGTAATCAAATGGCTATCACTGCTCTCAATTTTGTGTTTTACAGCAGTGCATCAGTAGCGACAGGTAAACGGCTGCAGTGTGTATAGTGAGACGCATCTTTAGATGTAGTAAATGCTGAGGACACCTCCACTGAGACCACACACACACACACACACACACACACACACACACTGCAGATAATGTAAAAGCAGTGCAGCGAGTGAGATAAATTCGCACCTCTCTCTCTCTCTCTCAAACACACACTGGGGAGGGAGGGAGGGAGAACATCGAAATCAGCAATATACACACATCAATAATTAAGCAGCATTTGGGTCTGCGTTTCAGCCAATGAGGATCCTCTGAACGCCGCAGATGGCGAGGATCATTTCTAATAAACATCGGCCATATCGCTTCAGTGATGGATGGAGAGCGAGCCTGAGCGCCACAGCCATTTCATTTCACACATCAGCCTTTTATTTTTTACACCCGAGGCCATAAAACAACAACACGAGCATGAGCTTTCTTCCTTAAACCCTCCTGTAGTGTGTACTATTTAGCAATGTTCAGTCCCATTGGCCCAATCCATCTGTTTAGATTTTATTCCAACACAACTGTAACATGGAGTTTAAATCCACTGATCTATCTCCTAGTCATTTCAGCGCTGATCGAAAGAAACACTCCTGATGGAAACAGAGTGTTCCCTTCCGCGTGCTCCTGGGTCCTCCTGCTGGCAGGTGTGTGTGCACAGGTGAGAGTGGAAATCACATCCAGGGTGTAGAGGCTTGTTGGTATACACTTATTTCAACTTGTTTCATTAAATGACCTGAACACCACTGTAAGATCATTCTTTTTCAAATGGTTAGCTATGCAACTGTATTAGAACGCTCCTACAACATTGCTGTAACATTACATTTGTAGTTGTAGGATTATAAACACTCATGTCTCCAAAAGGTCATTTTATTCTATGCTCTCTGTTAGTACCGGGTCTGAACAGGGCCTTTAGCTAACATTTATCTCGGGTGACCAGATCATGAGTGGACAGCATTAAACACTGATCTGAACAGCGTTAAATGCTTGGTGGACTAGGACGCTAATGGACACATTACATTTGTAGTGTTAACAGCAATGCATCACAGTAAATCCCCGAAAACATCCAAACACCTCCTAATCAACTGATTTGTGTGGGAGGGGTAACGCAAAGTTGAGCTAATTTAAAAAATAAAACAAATAAATAAACCTGTCCAGCCACACTAGCTATGATACACAGCAGTTATGTCCAGGTAGTAGAAAAATTGTAATATCGCATAAAACATTTGCAAATAAAGCACCGTTTTCATCCCATGTGTTCAAGACAACAAAATCGTCACTTCCAGGGAAACTGGTGCAAATTATTATATATCCTATTATCCAATCACAAGATTTGTTGAGGCGAAGTCACGTGACTATTTTTGATGTGCATCGGGAAATTTATTCGGTAAATGTGTTCCCATCGTAGTTTATGCGCATGTCTTCTTATCGAATAAAAATAAATAAATTATCCGCCTCAATTGAGCGCATACGTCTTTTTATGCACATTTTTGGAGATTTTATTCGCACCTGGCATTTCCACCCAACGTTTTTTAAGCAATATCCCAAAATTCGCATAAAAATTCGTGGATGTAAATGTAGCTACTGATGATAAATGTACCAGGTTTGTTTGTTGTTTTTTTTTTTGTTTTTTTTTTGTCTGCAGCTTGGTAGTTTTGCATAAAGTATATTCACAAAATATCTTTACACAACATTGTTGATTGATTTTCTGACGGTCGTTCCAGCTGTAATTCAAAACCCAGGTTTCTTTAATAATGCAAGTGCATTAAGTTCTAATACATAATTCTTTCTATAGTAACAACTTGCACAGGGACTTGTAGGCAGGACTCTCCACATAAACAGATTCAAAAGCATGTAATATTTGATATGGTGAAGTTTTTTGTTAATAGATGCTTATGTAACATTCGTGGAAGGAGTCTCCAGTGTCAAGCTGTAAAAAAAAAAAAAAACACTGTAAAATCTTTTTTTGGTAACATAACAAGCAATGTTCTGTTTACATCTGCTATAGTGTAAGTGATACTTGTTTCACAATTTTCCATAACATAACTGTAAACAGGTATAAATGACATCTCATTCTTTAAGTAATAAAAAATAAGTATAGGCATTGACAAATTGCTGTGATATAAGAGGAATAAAACAATTCTGGACATGCTGTTATTGGAAAGTAATAAACTCCGAGGTGGTAACAGTAACACGGTTTTGTGTAATGAATGAAAGTGTTCTTAAAGTATTTGTGCTGCCTGAGACTTACCAGGTTTTATGAAAAATGCAAAAGTTCAGAACCAAGAATAACGTGTCATAATTTTTATTTTTATTTTTTTTGGGGCGGGGGGGATTGCCTTCCAAACCGCTCCATGATCTTGATGTTATCACAGATTCCATGGGTTCTTTTTTAGTCATTCGGGTCATGTTGAAGTGGTAGTGAGTCAAGACAAATGGACTCGAGGAGATTTCTCCCTTCGGTAGAGCTGATGAAGCTTCACAGATGAGTGCGGAACCATCTTCAAGATTATAACACACGTCCACTCTCCTTGACTGAGTACCACTAGACATGTTGCCTTGCTGTAGTATGTGTTCGTTCGCTCTAATCCTCTCCAGCTCGAGCACAATCACACTGATCCCCATCGTCTCACACTCATCCCTCTGAGATCTCTTCATCCTCTGACAGATGAGGGTTAATCAGTCTCTCTGGGACTCTCTCTCTCTCTCTCTCTCAATTCAGTTCAGTTCAATTCAAAGCAGCTGTATTATCATAGCCATACTGACATTCAACACTGCCAATGCATTTATATGTGTGTGTATCATCACTTTATCTATAAATCAATCAGATAAGAGCATTCACGATGAGAATGGACTACAAATACATACAGTGCGTTAACAAACTTCTTCATTTCCACTAAGCTGTGACATTCCCGTACACATTTTAATATATTATTATTATTGAATATGTTGTGATGTAAGGAATAAAACATGGCAGGGAGTGCAGGTATTAGAAAATAATCTGCGTCACAGTCGATCAGCATGTCCAAAAGGGTTTTTATTCCTTTTCTACAACAATGACAAGGCAAAATGTATTGTATAATCCATTCATAGTTACATTTAATGCTGTAGATAGATAGATAGATAGATAGATAGATAGATAGATAGATAGATAGATCATTTATTTGTCTTCAAAGAGGAAATTTGTTTCCACCGTGGGTGCGTAGAAAAACATAAACACAACAACACCGTACATATTAACCATCAAAACAACCACAGACATAGAGGGGAGAAGGGGACAAAAAGAAAAACATCAGGATCATACAACAAATGCCCGAGCATATGATGGCATCACGATGGTTGGTTACTTATGTGTTTAACGCTCATATAGATCGAAATAGGAACAAAACTCCTTCCATAGCTGGCCTTTCTGCACATGGGTAGTCTAAACCTGCAGCCAGAAGGAAGGGGGTTGAAATATTGATCAAGTGGGTGGTCTGGATCGTTTAAAAAAATTTATGTGCCTTCCGGAGCGTATATGAAACGACACAGTCCGATAAATTAGGGGTGGGAATACCAATCATTTTTATAGCTAAATTAAGAGTTTGTTCTTATTGATAACTAGCATATGGAACAAACAAAAGGCACCATACATAAGAACCGGCTCGATAATACTTACACGACTAACTGTCAGTCTCTGTTGACAGCACTTGTAAATGCCTAGAGTGTGCTGATTGAGGTTGAGATGTTTAACCAAGGCAATGCGCAGATATCTGAAATTCTCCACTCTTTCAACCATCTCTCCATTAA
>JANDJT010000012.1:4057860-4060360 GCA_024331685.1 Stegophilus panzeri | reverse complement strand
CTTGTCAGATTTCTGGGCTCCTTTAACCTGTATGACTTCTTCTCCAATGTTCTGATCTTGAGATCATCCTCAGGTATCAGAACGCAATGGCTTTGGGGGTAAGGTGGCTAATCTTAAAGACAGACGACAGAGTTTATGAAGGCAAGTGGTTAATGTAGTGCAAAAAGTATCTGGGGTTGAAGTAAAATGACGAGGTTAGCTTCAGAAGCACTTTGCTTCCACAGCTGATGAAGGACTTTTATCTGAAATATCATGTTACTGTGGAAATGTTGTGTACCAATCTGAACTTATACAACATCGCACTGCAGTTAATGCCTGTCTGTCTGTCTGTCTACCTGACTGTTTGTCTTTCTTTACTCTTCCTGTTTGTCTCTGTCTGTCTTTGCTTTTGCCTGCCTGCCTGTCTGTCTTTCCTTACTTTTTCCTCTCTGTCTGCCTACCTGCCTGCATGTCTTTCTTCCTGTTGGTCTGTCTGTCTGCTTTTCTTTACTTTTGCCTGTCAGTCTGTCAACCTACCTGTCTGTCTGCCTGCTTGCCTATCTTTCTTTACTTTTGCCTGTCAGTCTGCCTACCTACCTGTCTGTCTGTCTGTCTGCCTATCTGTCTTTACTTTTGCCTGTCTGTCTGATTACTTGCCTGTCTGTCTGTCTGTCTGTGCTTCCTACCTGCCTGCTTGACTTTACTTTTGCCACGTTCTGCCTGTCTGTTTTAACTTTAGAGGAACATTTAGAGAAATATTTGGGTAGAAACACTGCCAGGTAAAATATGGAAGATAACTGAGCCTTTAGATAAGGGAACTGATATGCTAGAAAGCTAGTCATTGTGTATGATAGATAAGTGTGTGTCTGTGTGTGTTTGCCATTTAGATGGACAATGGAGCTCCTTCATGAGTTTCTCTTGCATCTTTTCTCAAGTTTATGACATCATTCGCATGAGTTGACTCCCCAGAGTGCCGGGATGTGTCCAGGTGGAAAAAAAGTTTGTCTGCACACCATATTCATCAGACGCAGATGCACATCCACCGTCCCCGATCAATACTTTTTTACTTTCGCTAAACAATAATCGTTCGTCATGTCAGAGCGAGTGGTCTGGAAGGAAGTGAGCAAGCAATCAGGATGAGAAAGAACACGACGAGACCTAATGATGACTGAATGATGCTGTTTGTCTGGGTGTTTCCAGCACAGCGCACCTGCCTACCTGTGCAGTACAGTAATGCCTGAGGGAGACATTACAGCATTAATTGAAATTGATTCATTACAAAGGTAAAAGTAAAGATACTCCGACTATGAAATGGGCATTTACGACACACCTCAATAATTCATAATAACGGCTCATGAATTCTCCATGAGGTCTTTAAAAGGGAAGTTTAGGAGGAAATTACCTAATGGGCATTTAATGTGGTTCTAACATCAGGCCCTGTATATAAATCATAAGTCATATATCTTAAAATATATATACATATTGTAAATAATAATAATAAATAAATAAATAAATAAATAATGTATTTGCATTTACACTGTATCTCTGGAAAAGACAAAGTTCGGTGTGTGTGAGTGTGTGAGTGTGTGTATGTGTGTGTGTGTGTGTGTGTTGGTCTGTCTGTATTCCTTTATGGAATACAAGGAAGTCAGTATAACAGTAGCATCCTCACCCAGTAAAGTATTTGTCTTTGTGTTCAATACATTACATATTATGTGGAATTTATGAAATATTAACTGTTTGCATAAATAAAATATCTCTAAAAAGAAATACCATCTGCTCATCTGCTTAATACAGAACAAAGAAAAACTTTTATAGACAGTATTAGTTGTCCCATTATGATGTTTACATTATGGTGCACTGTTGTGTGGGTGGGTGTATATATATATATATATATATATATATATATAAAACATAACAAAGACACTCAAATCTACATTACACTATACTCTATACACTATACTCTATACACTATACTCTATGATATATAATACATGTATATAGCTATAATTATATTATATTACTAATAGAATTATATATTACACTGTGTTTAGGCTTTATAACATTCAGGCTTTAAAGCAGTTTTAGATAAGTAATCACAAGAAAGCGTGATGAACTTAATTTCATCTGTTGAAAATATTCATTTTTTACTTTTTAAATTGAATGTACATAGAAATATTTCTACATCGTTTTGGTGAAATATATACATTCATGTTTTCTTCAAGTACAGGTATCAAAGTATGTTACTGAAAAACCCAGATTTAGTTCAAACCTGATATATTTATTTTTTTATTTTGTTTGTTTGTTTGTTTTTTGTCAGAATTATACTAGAACTCAGGCACAGTGACGTCTGAGAGGTTTTCCCAGGACACCAAATATTTTATCTAAACTAAGAGACAAATCAATAAAAATACATTACAAATACACTCAAATCAACATGAGTCTAGTTTTGTGTGTGTGTGTGTGTGTGTGTGTGTGTGTGTGTGTGTGTGTGTGTGTGTGTGTGTGTGTGTGTGTGTGT
>JANDJT010000012.1:4027343-4039205 GCA_024331685.1 Stegophilus panzeri | reverse complement strand
ACCAGTCTCACTCTCACCGTACTACCATCAAAACCTGTCTCACTCTCTCCTACCACCAAACCAGTCTCACTCTCGCCGTACTACCATCGAAACCTGTCTCACTCTCTCACACTATCAAACCACTTTCACTCTCTGTCTCACTCTCTCACACCACCACACCAGTCACGCTTTCTTTTCATACTTACAAACGTTACAAAGAAACTCGGGAGCGAAATGTCCACCAATTGATTGACTATTTTAGAATCATTTCGACTATTTCGGTACTTCCCTAAACATGGCTTCAATGACGTCTGCATGTCCCCGTGTGAAGTGCCCTGAACAATCCCTCCAAGAGTTCATGTTTCTGCGATCACAGAAATTAGTGCAAAATCAAGCAAGGAGACATCATCAAAACACGCACTCAGCCGAAGCCCTCTTCAATTCACGTGCGTCGAACATGAGTACAGCAAAACGGTCTCATTTACCAACAAACATCGCCGTAAAAGACCGCGCAAAACAATTTCGTACAATGAAATTCCCACCTGACCCAAAGTCTAACTGGCAACAAAGCAATATGAGGAAGGAAACATAGATCAAGCAGTACATACAGTATAACGTGTAAAGGAGGTAGTAAAACACACGTGTATATTCTAATCGTCCTCCATGTTAAACACTGACAGTGCAGCGCGAGTACCAATGAGCAAACATCAACCTTTCTCATAGTCAACATAGTCACAGACCCCTCTGTGAGCGTCTGCACTGATATGTAAAGATCATATTACCGCCGTCTTGCTGAATTCATCTGGCATCAAAAGCACCCATAGTTTTTTGAAAGGTTGAATCAATTCGCTCTGAAACAGAGCCTGATGGAGTCCGATCAGCGTCGGTCCCGCTGCAGAATTCGATGCCGCGTAGAGATCAAGCAGAAACACACACCACAAACTACAAAGCCCTATCGAGCACGGCAGGAGGCCAAAGCTATGCACATAAACGATTTTTATCATTAATAACGCCCCATTGATTATTGTTATACTGCTTAAAGGTGAGTAGCAGTGGCTCAGAAAACAGCAGGGGACCAGGCACACAAGCTCGCACGGGTTTCTTCGCCGAGGTGCGATTTACATTTTGGAAAGTGCACCGGTTCCTCTGGGGGAAGTGTATCATTTTCAATCAATGCTGACCCTGGACTTTTGTTGTGCTGGAGAAAGCAAAAAAAAAAAAAAAAAAACGATCCAAGAGCACCACTTTCATGGTTAAACCCGGAGAAAGCTAGGTTCGTTTTAAAAGCACAGCTCAGAGGCAGTCAGATCATTTAAAGACTGCTCGGAACGTTCAAGCTTACAGTACAGTCTGAAAAATATTACAGTAGCGACACGACCCATGCGTCGGCTCCTATATCCTGCTACTGGAATACACAGGAAAACACAAGCTTGCATATTTGCACTCTCTCTTTTTCTCTCTCTCTCTCTCACACACACACACACACACACACACACACACACTTTCAGCTTCCCTGCAGCTATTGCTACTCTTAGGCAGCTAAATTCTGTAGCTTTTGGAATGAAACATCTTTGTCAGCAAAGTAAGCAGACAGAGCGCCTCTCATTTACAGCCGAGCGGAGTGAAAGTCATCCAGCAGGAGCCTCGGCGGAATGAGAGGAAGGAAGGAAGGATGGATGGATGCACTCGTTTATTTCGGGGGGAAAAACAGCAACCAAAAACATCATGTTATCCCAGAGCTGCTGATAAACTGAATCAAATGAAAACACCATGAACACGCAGAAACAAAGGACTGTAAGGGTTTGAGTTGCTTCCTAGTGGGTTTACACGATTGCTGAAACAAAAGGAAAAGACGCTGACTGGGGATAAGTGTGTGTCTGATATTATTAGCCTTACATTTCCAGTTGACACATCTTTTAAGCTTTCAAAGCATGCATAGTGCACAGTGTTCACTGTGTGTGTGTGTGTGTATGAGTGTATGTGTGTTTGCCCCAGTTCATGACAGCCAAGCTTTTCAAAAACAGCAAAGGAACAAAAATAAGAAGCAAAACAAAAACGGCTCCACATTCGCTGCTCGATTCATAAAGAATGGTGTAGTTCTTGCTTTACGTGTCAGCCAGCTAAAACTTTTAAACCATGGCATTTACAGCCTGAGCTACACAGCACAAATATCCACTGTTCTATTGTCTTCTTGTCGGTTCTAGCAAATGGAGTTAGGTAATGAACTGAAGTTTGGGAGAAAGAAAGACCATGGGTGGGTTGCACCAATAAGGATTAAGCTTAAATCTAGATTAAATCAAGGTTTAGCTAATAATTCTGTTGCACCAAACTTTAAACCTTGTTTAAAATAAGCAGTCTTACATTAAAACCATCACGTTAATCCTGGATTTAATTTCACAATAAACCTGGATTAACTATAATCTTGTTGCGCCATCACTTAAAACTCCGATTTTTAATTTTTTTTTTTTTTTTTTTTTCATTTTCTCAGCCTTTATCGTTTATGCGAATGGGCGGTTAATAGCGGCAATTGATTTTTATTTTTCATTCAAAGTTTAAAGTTCACGATCCCTTTGTAGTCACTCCAGTGGAAGTGAAAGAGTTACATTGTTGCTGTTTAGTTACACTGGAGAATTCATATATTTCCACGTTTATGAAATCCGCACGCACTGCCGCAATGTCGTCAATGGCGAATCCATCATGATGGAGAAAATGAATCGTGTTTAAAATTAAGTGGTGCAACACAATTCGATTTAAAATAAAGCCCAGATCAACAAATCCTAGATTAGCTTTAAACTGTGCTTAACTTAATCCTTATTGGTGCAACCCACCCTACGTCTGAAGCTCCACCGCCAGCTTCCTGGTTATTTATTCCCGTTTCTCTCTTTCCACTAGTGAGCTCTCACATCCACTACCTCCAAAGTGATGCCCTTTTTTACACTCCACAATCACTCCTGGCATTTAATTAAGGGTGTGGTCTGAAAACCAGATGGATGCGTAGATGGTTAGATAGATGGAGAGAAAGACTGATGGGAGAGACATGACATTGAAAGATGTCCCATCGAAAGAGAGAGACATGGAAATACAGATCAAGGAAAAAGTCATGTGAGCAGGTGGTTTTTACTTTCATGCGAGCGAGCGATTTGATACAGTATGAAGTTCATGGGAGAAACAAACAGCACAGCCATTAACATGAGAGTCAAGTATAATGTATAAGTATAACATCCTGTATAATGCATTTACACGGTTCATTCATTCATCTTTGGTAACTGCCTGATAAGGGTCATGAAAATGGTGAGGTAAATTAGAAACTGTACAGAATTTAGCAGAGTTTTTTTTGCCAAAAATGCTTGATTTTACTGCAGCTTTTTTCAAAATTGTGGAGTTTTTTTGTGCTTTTTTTGCAGAATTCGAATTGGCGAAATTGTTTTGCACTTGTCTTTTGCAGTGATGTTTGTTGGTAAACGAGACCTTTTAGCTGTACTCATGTTCGACGCATGTGACTAGAAGACAGCTTTGGCTGAATGCGCGTTGTGATGACATCACATGACGCGTCTTGGCCCAAATCTGCGGAAAATCTGAGGTAATTTAGAAAAATTGCAAGCTCCTCCTGATATTATTGAGTACTATTATTATTATTATTATTATTAGTAGTAGTAGTAGTAGTAGTAGTATTATTGCGGAGGAATATTCATTTCTGTTATCACAAAATCGCAAAATCCTGGACGGGCTGATTAGACTACTAATATGTTTACATTTTGGGAAATGTAACCAACTACATTCCTTTGAAAAAAAAAATCACGGGTACAAACAAAAAATAACATTACAACTAACAAACTTAAACTTTGTTGTTGCTGAGACCAATTATGAACCCGAGTGATGTAGCTGAGGTTGAGGAACTGTCAGAGCTAGAAAGACAGATGAAAATGCAGATAGTGGCATTGTTTTACACCCCTACTTTGGATAGTTCACTAATGAGGTTTTACCGAGAAATTTGTAAACAGCCAAGTTAGCAGCGTGTGTTTAACCTGCTGCATAAGCCTGTCATCCTAACAGTAAAGCATTTCAAAAACAGGCAAAATGAGACGGAAAACAAAAGACGCGGAAAAGGCGGAAAGAGCAAACGACGGCTCAAATTCGCTGCTTGATTCATAAAGAACAAAGTGGAACGGAGGCAACGCCAGGAAATAAAGTGAAACTGTAATGAGACTGAAGATGAGAGCAAAGTGGAGAACAAGGAGTGGGGGAGAGGAGACGAGAGAAAGCGAATGTTCAAGTGATTTGTCTCTTAGCAGTCGAGTGAACAGCAGGCCCAGTTCTCTCATAAAGATAATGCAGGATGGCACATTAAAGAGGGCAGAATTAGCTGGACTGGCCAGAACACTAGCTCCCTCCACACTCGTCTCAACACACACTCGGCTCGCTGCATAAATTATGGATGATAATTATCACAGGGTGGGTTACTGCCTGCGATAACAATATATCCTTAAGCAGAGGAAGAGAAGAGAAAGCTCAGGCTTTTCGCTAAAATGTCACCGGAGTGTTTTTACCTCAGCCCGAGAGAAGGCTTGTTGAAAATTATACAGCTCTCGCATCGTATTACAGAAGAGATGGAAATGGAAAGGGCTTCTAATGAGAGGGGAGTAGGTGACATACATAAGGCATAGCTGAGTGGTTTTTAGTGCTCGTCTGTGTTGCCGTATGTACCGTTTAAGTGCCAGAGGAGTTTCATGTAAGATCAAGTCTTTACAGCGTGGACCAGCTGAGAAGAGGGATTTTTGCCCACTGATTAACTGACAGACTGACATCGATACAGTTCACCCAAGAATTCTGGACCAGCAATCAAATAGACTCCAACAAGAAGACTTGCAAAGAACCATACTGTTTTTTTTCCATCCTTATTCTGACAAATATCTTCTCGTAAAGCATGTAATTAGTCCCATGTCCAGTGCTAAATTGGATTGTTCACCAGTCAGACACTTGGGATTTGAACTCACAATCTCCATACAAAGAGATGAACACTTCTCTCAATATTGTGCAATTCTGGAGCTCCTCGTTCATGTATACACTCACTTCTGCACACCTTTCTCTGATGTTTTGAAGCAAGATATAGACCCGGCAATTACAGCCAATGTTATTGCAGAGTTTATTTAAACCCTTGTATACACTGAAAAAAAAAAAGTTCATTGAATTTACTCGATTGAAATGTGTATATCGGCTCGACGTGATTGAACTGAGTTATGTTTACACGTAACATTTGTTTTAGTACGTATCACCATGAAAATAGCCAGAGTAGCTGGGATGGCGTTAAATCACAAACAAATTAACAAGTGTTAGTACATCCAGCATTATTTGATCCTAATTAGAAATTTGTTTAAATTAAGTTTAGTAGAAGCATTGAAATCACATGTTGATGAGAAACTTAATATTTTTATGGAAACTCTCTGTTCTCTTAAGTCTGACCGAGACTATGGTTGGCTGGGTCTGGGTTGGAAAAAGGTTGGACTGTTTTACATTGAGCCTTGGATGGAGATGATGGGGACTGGTTCGGCCTGTTCTGGGTTGGATTCAGTCGGTTTGGGTTTGGTTTGGATTGAGTGGGTTTGGACAATGTTGATGCCGAAGCCTGAACTGCTCAGTTTTATCCTGTCTCAATTCTGCATCACTCTGGAAAAAAGCATCTGCTAAATGAGTAAATGTAGTCAGTTTGGATTGAGTGGGTTTGGCCTGTGATGGTTTGGATTGAGAGGGTTTGGCCTGTGTCGGTTTGGATTGAGTGGGTTTGGCCTGTGTTAATTTGGATTGAGAGGGTTTGGCCTGTGATGGTTTGGATTGAGAGGGTTTGGCCTGTGTTGGTTTGGATTGAGTGGGTTTCACTGTGTCGGTTTGGATTGAGTGGGTTTGGTCTGTGTTGGTTTGGATTGAGTGGGTTTGGTCTGTGTTGGTTTGGATTGAGTGGGTTTGGCCTGTGTTGGTTTAGATTGAGGGGGTTTCACTGTGTCGGTTTGGATTGAGTGGGTTTGGCCTGTGCTGGTTTGGATTGAGAGGGTTTGGCCTGTGTTGGTTTGGATTGAGAGGGTTTGGCCTGTGTCGGTTTAGATTGAGGGGGTTTCACTGTGTCGATTTGGATTGAGAGGGTTTGGCCTGTGTCGGTTTGGATTGAGTGGGTTTGGCCTGTGTCGGTTTAGATTGAGGGGGTTTCACTGTGTCGATTTGGATTGAGAGGGTTTGGCCTGTGTTGGTTTGGATTGAGAGGGTTTGGCCTGTGTCGGTTTGGATTGAGTGGGTTTGGCCTGTGTCGGTTTAGATTGAGTGGGTTTCACTGTGTCGGTTTGGATTGAGAAGGTTTGGCCTGTGTCAGTTTGGACTGAGTGAGTGGGTTTGGCCTGTGTCGGTTTGGATTGAGAGGGTTTGGCCTGTGTAGGTTTGGATTAAGTGGGTTTGGCCTTTGTTGGTTTGGATTAAGTGGGTTTGGCCTGTGTTAATTTGGATTGAGAGGGTTTGGCCTGTGTAGGTTTCGATTAAGTGGGTTTGGCCTTTGGCCTATGTTGGTTTGAATTGAGTGGGTTTGGCCTGTGTTAATTTGGATTGAGTGGGTTTGGCCTTTGTTGGTTTGGATTGAGTGGGTTTGGCCTGTGTCAGTTTGGATTGAGAGGCTTTGGCTGTGTTAGTTTGGATTGAGAGGGTTTGGTCTGTGTTGGTTTAGATTGAGGGGGTTTGGCCTGTGTTGGTTTGGATTGAGTGGGTTTCACTGTGTCGGTTTGGATTGAGAGGGTTTGGCCTGTGTTGGTTTGGATTGAGAGGGTTTGGCTGGTGTCAGTTTGGATTGAGAGGGTTTCACTGTGTCGGTTTGGATTGAGTGGGTTTGGCCTGTGTTGGTTTGGATTGAGAGGGTTTGGCCTGTGTAGGTTTGGATTAAGTGGGTTTGGCCTGTATTAATTTGGATTGAGAGGGTTTGGCCTGTGTCAGTTTGGATTAAGTGGGTTTGGCCTTTGGCCTGTGTCGGTTTGGATTGAGTGGGTTTGGTCTGTGTCGGTTTGGATTGAGTGAGTGGGTTTGGCCTGTGTCGGTTTGGATTGAGAGGGTTTGGCCTGTGTAGGTTTGGATTAAGTGTGTTTGGCCTGTGTAGGTTTGGATTAAGTGGGTTTGGCCTATGTTAATTTGGATTGAGAGGGTTTGGCCTGTGTAGGTTTGGATTAAGTGGGTTTGGCCTGTGTCGGTTTGGATTAAGTGGGTTTGGCCTATGTTAATTTGGAGTGAGAGGGTTTGGCCTGTGTTAGTTTGGATTGAGAGGGTTTGGCCTGTGTCGGTTTGGATTGAGTTGGTTTGGCCTGTGTTAATTTGGATTGAGTGGGTTTGGCCTGTGTCGGGTTTGGATTGAGAGGGTTTGGCCTGTGTTAGTTTGGATTGAGTGGGTTTGGCCTGTGTCGGTTTGGATTGAGTGGGTTTGGCCTGTGTCGGGTTTGGATTGAGAGGGTTTGGTCTGTGTTAGTTTGGGTTGAGAGGGTTTGGCCTGTGTTGGTTTGGATTGAGAGGGTTTGGCCTGTGTTGGTTTGGCTTCAGAGGGTTTGGCCTGTGTTGGTTTGGGTTGAGAGGGTTTGGCCTGTGTTGGTTTGCACAGAGTTGGGTTGGATTGAGAGATGTTGGATTAAGAGGGTTTGGCCTGTGTTAGGTTGAATTGAGTGGTTTTGGCCTGTGTTAGTTTGGATTGAAAGGGTTTGGCCTGTGTAGGTTTGGATTGAGAGGGTTTGGCCTGTGTTAGTTTGGATTGAGTGAGTCTGGCCTGTGTCAGTTTGGATTGAGAGGGTTTGGCCTGTGTTAGTTTGGATTGAGTGAGTCTGGCCTGTGTCAAGTTGGATTGAGAGGGTTTGGCCTGTGTTGGTTTAGACTGAGTGGGTTTGGCCTGTGTCGGTTTGGACTGAGTGTGTTTAGCCTGTGTTAGTTTGGATTCAGTGAGTCTGGCCTGTGTCAGTTTGGGTTGAGAGGGTTTACCCTGTGTTGGTTTAGATTGAGTGGGTCTGGCCTTTGTTGGTTTGGATTGAGTGGGTTTGGCCTGTGTCAGTTTGGATTGAGAGGGTTTGGCCTGTGTTGGTTTGGATTGAGAGGGTTTGGCCTGTGTCAGGTTGGATTGAAAGGGTTTGGCCTGTGTTGGTTTAGATTGAGTGGGTCTGGCCTGTGTCGGTTTGGACTGAGAGACTTTGGAGTGAGTAGGTTTGAGCAGATTTGGTTTGAGCTAGATTAGGCAGCTTTAGCTTGGTTGTTGTGGATCTGATGTGTAGCTTCCCTGTCAGTCATCTCTGTTCTCCTGTCACAATCACAGTCAGACCTGCCTACTGATCCAAAGCTTCATCTACACACAGCTCACACTCATACATGCAGTTTCTCTCAACCTACTCACAGACATAGAATATATTTCAGTGGGCATGCACACAAACATAGAAACAGAACAGCATGCACAACAGTGAGAGTTCTGTTTGACTTTTTGCCAGGAGATTTTGCCAGGAGGATAAAACAAAAATCTTTTTTACAGGTTCACAGCCTTCTCCAGCTCAACCAGCAGTAGTTTGTGTGTGTGTGTGTGTGTGTTTGAGAGAGAGAGAGAGAGAGAGAGAGAGAGAGAGAGCTCAATGAGAGCGTCCAACCTGTCAGAATGGAAGGCCTAAAGGATTGACAAGTGCTTGTCATGTTGCCTCTTCTTTCACACACCCTGGTTTTCTGCTCGATGGAGCTGATTTCCACTGTGTTATGGGGCTCTGAGAGCATCCCAGTCACAATGGATTTCTTTTCTCCTGCCCAAATCAATCCATGGTTTAAACAAGCAAACAAAAACAAAACATTACAGTCTTTCAGTCCCTGTTGTTTCACTATCCCTGATGATGTGTCTGAGTCTGAGCTCATTGTGGAATCAGGGAATCGATCGTGGAATTAGTTCTTGGGAGCAGAAAAATAAAGCAGGCAGCAAATCCAGTCCTTCATAACTATTTCTGTATTTTTTCTATTTATCTATTATTTATCCATATGAGGAGATTTTGTACCGTGTTCCTGTTCAAAACATTCCCATGCGGCAACAGAGAGAAAAAGTATACACAGGAAACGATAGGTGTCAATACTCGACAATGCTGTTGTTTGTGTATGTTTTCTTGATTCTATTTCATGCGATTTGTCTGTTTAGGTTAAATTATCATATCACATCACTTGATATCAAGATACCAATATGTTTTTATGAGGCGTGGCATGCGTTATGATGGTTATACTGCAAAAAAAAAAAAAAAAAAGACATCTTAGCAAGTGAAAATATTTTGCATAAAGGTGAATGTCCATGATTATTTATTATATTATGAAACAAACCCATTTTTAATGATCTTAACACTTCATGTTAACATGTACATGCTGAAAAAAGATTCGTAAGCCTATTTTTAGTTATTTTTGCTAATTCTAAGGCTGAAATTGTCTTGTTCAGACAGTTGGCATATGATTTGGCTTATTTATTAACAGCATAATGGTATAGTAATATAATAATAATAATAATAATAATAATAATAATAATAATAATCTATCAGTAGAACAATAAAAAAGAAATTATATTCAAAGCTTGAAATAAAAAAAGTCTACAAACAGACTTAATAATCTTATATTTGTTTTATAGATTCGACTATGTACAAGATATTTTCATTTGATATCATTTTTGCATCTTAGATACAAGAGCCCCACGTTAAAAAAAAAAAAGAAATTGTTTTCAATGTTGTTGTTTTTTTTTTTTTAATATCTAATTTGTAAGGAATAAAGCATTGGGGGTGGAGTTATATTAAAATAATCAGCAGTGAAGCGGTGGGGTGTGGCTCAACATGAAGGGAGCTACTGTTATGATTGTGCTAGATGTGTTTTATTCCTCTTATACCACAGCAATTTGCCAAGTGTTAATTTTTTTTTAAATTTATTAATGGACAAAATGTTGTAGCCTACTTTTTACCTTTATCCTGTGTCCTAAAAATTAACGTTTAAGCTTTACTTCTGATGGAGTAAAGTGCTGAAACTGGAGACTCCTTCCATAAATGTTAAATAAACATCACCACTTCAGTGATTACAACGATTACAAGTTGGGCCAAGATTACTCGTAATCCGATTTGTAATTGGCAAGATCGTGAGATCCTTTGGGGTGGTTTAAAACATGTATAGTGTGTGTGTGTGTGTGTGTGTGTGAGTGAGTGTGAGTTGAGTGTGTTAGGAGCGTAAAGGACTTCTCCTATCAAGAACAAAGTGTGTGTGATGAACAGAAACCCCCTTAAGTCCTCCTCTGCCCTACTTAATCCCTCCATTAGAGACTCTTTCATCACACACACTTCAGGAGTGTCAGGTTGACAGAGGCCTTCTTAAACCACTGCACCACACACACACACACACACACACACACACACACACACACACACCTATTCTCTCTCAGTCACTCAGCCTCCTTCGCAATCTCTCTCCTCACACACACACACACACACACAGACACACACACACCTTCTAATGTCTCGTTCTGTCCTTCATTCTCTATCCATTTGTTTCCTTCGTTACTATCACACACTCCCATTCTCTCCCCATTCTCTCTTCCCTCTATCTCACACACATACACTCCATCTTTTCTTTTTTTCCTTCTCGTTCCCGTTCCATGTCTCTCTCTCTCACACACACACACTGAGATGGCTGTCTCCTTTGCTCTGCTGCAGCAGTGTGTGATGCGTCTGTGCGCTGTAGTGCACATGCTTGAGTTCAGTGTGAGTGTCAGTGCTGTGCTCCACCAGTTCGTAGAGAGAGATAGAGAGATATTGAGCCAAATGAGCAGCGCGACAGATTTCAGCTTCTTTATGTGAAATGATCCGAAAGTGTGTCAGTGTAGCAGCAGCTCCCATAAAACACACATCACACATCATGTCATAAGTGGATAAATATGATTTTTTTTTTTTTTTTTTTACATGATTTGAATTGACACATAGATCATCTTTACATGTTATAGTTCACACATTTAATCATGCATTTGGTGCAAGACGTGCATTTGGTTTGTTTACAGGTGATTTTTTTTTTTTGCACACGATTCATTTATTTTCACATATTCGTTTTGCACATGAAGGCCACGTGGTTTCATTTTTCAGATCTGATTTTCTCTGGTGAAAAAGGAAGGAAGGAAAATAGATAGAAAAATACATAGAACTTTACATATAAAGAAAGAAAGAAAGAAAGAAAGAAAGAAAGAAAATATATTTTTTAAATAAAAGCAAAAGAATGAAAGAAAGGAATAGAAAAAGATAAGAAAAGAAATAGACAGATAAAGATCGCAAAACCTAAATAACTGAAAACCAGATGAAAGGAAGAATGAAAGAAAGAACACATCCATAAAAAGCTTCTTTGGAAAGCCAAAAATATTTCTTCTGTGGCATGTAAAAAGTGTGTGAGTTTAATTAGGATTCTGTAATAAATTGAGATGAGAATTTTGACTGCTACAAGATGAGGTGACCTTCTGTACTCAGGTAACAATTCCTGAATCCGTAAAAATTTCTGAATTTGTAACACTTCCTGAATCTGTATCACTTCCTGAAGCTGCAACACTTCCTCAATCTGTAAAACTTCCCGAAGCCGTATCACTTCTTGAATCTCTAACACTTCTCAAATTTGTAACACTTCCTGAATCCGTAACATTTCCTGAAGCTGTAACACTTCCTGAAGCTGTATCACTTCCTGAAACTGTGACACTTCCACAATCTGTAACACTTCCTCAATCTGTTACACTTCCTGAATCTGTGACACTTCCTCAATCTGTAACACTTCCTCAATCTGTAACACCTCCTCAATCTGTTACACTTCCTGAATCTGTGACACTTCCTCAATCTGTAACACTTCCTCAAT
>JANDJT010000012.1:3981346-3999180 GCA_024331685.1 Stegophilus panzeri | reverse complement strand
TTTTTTTTGGGGGGGGGGGGGGGGGGGGGGGGGGGGGGGGGGGGTTGTGCTTGATCTCTTTGTATGTTAGATTGTGTTGGTTAAATAACCTGATCTGCGAATGACAAGATCGTTAAATAAACTTTTATTTTGGATCATATTATTCTTTCTGAATCAGTCAGATCACAGGTTTATATTAATGCGCTGGTTCTGATATGTTATTGTTTCCATGGCAACAACTCAATCGCAAAGACTTCTATGGCAGACGCTTCATTCTGTGTGTTGATAATCATTGATATAGTGAAGCTTTCTGTTAAAGAGACATTTACATAGCATTTATGGAAGGAGTCTCCAGTATCAGTGCTTCGTAACAGTCCATAGGTTTTCCAATTTTTCTCGGTAACATGAATACTTCAAGAGAGAGAAAAAACAAAGGTGAGGGAACGACTGTTTATATCTGCTATAAAAACAGTAAGCAATAACAGGACCATTAATCAGTTTTGTGGATGTTCCTTAGCATTAAATGTAACTATACGTGGTTAAAAGTTGTCGTTCAGTTAATAATTGATGTAATTGTTGACAAATTGCTGTGCGATAAGAGGAATTAAACACTCTGGGGTCTTGCTGTTATTAGAAAACAATCAACTCTGCATTGCATCAGGCCTCATCATGCCAACGTATCTTGGATTCCAATAACAGCACATCTTCAAGTGTTTTATTCCTTACACACTGACCTTATAACAACAAAAGCATGTCATTCTGCTAAAGTCCCATTTAAGTCATTAATGTCTTGATGAAAAGAGCATTTTTCAGACTAGCATGCTATTTTTAAGGCTTAAGCTCGAACATATAGACTGGGCTTAACACACACATCCCACTAATCCGGCACGTTTTCAGGGTTTTATAGGTCATGTTATAAATGCACCCCATGTGCTTGCATCTGCATGGGCCATTTTGAAGGGCACTTTAAAGATCTTAACCTTCATTTCACTCTAGCAGGGGGCCACGTCAGTAAATACATGCTCCTTTCTACAGGGGTCAAACCCGGCTTATCAAATATTTTTCGACCAAAATGATGGATTTATTAAACAAATACGTTTTGCGGCTGACTCCGAAGCCCCTTGTGATTGAAATTTGCTGCTGTGTCAACCGGAGCTTGGGCGGAGATTACTGAGCAAATACGAGCTGGAGATGAACACAGATCCGGAGGAGACACTCGACACACCCTTATTTAAAACCCCACCCTTCACAGGGTCCTTCAATGAGGAGAGAGCATAAGGGACAGAGAGGAATAACAATAATAATAATAATAATAATAATAATATGGTGATGATGATTGTAATAACAATAGTGATGATGATGGTGATGAAGATGACTGTGCAGTGATAGTGATAGTAATGATAATGACAGTGATGGTGGTAATGAGGATGATGGTCATGACTGCGATGTCGGTGATGACACGGTTGGTGAGGAAAATGATGATGGTGGTCATAGTTGATGTGATAGACATAAGACAACAGTGCAGTGATGGTGGTGGTGATGATGAGAATGTTCATAATAATGATGATGGTGGTTGTGGTTGATGTGATGGTGATGGGAATGCTGTTAGTAATGAGGATAGCAATGGTAATGAGAAGGACAATGATGATGGTGATGGTGATGATGATGATGGTGGTGCTGGTGATGTGATGGTGATGATGATGGTGGTGATGATGATGATGATGTTTGTGATTGATGAAATGGTGATGAGAATTTTCATAATAATGAGATTAGCAATGGTAATGAGAATGAAAGTGATAATGATGATGATGATGGTGAGGGTGATGATGATGATGGTGGTGGTGATGATGATGGTGGTGGTGGTGGTGGTGGTGATGATGATGATAGTGGTGGTGATGGTGATGGTGATGATGATGGTGGTGGTGGTGATGGTGATGATGTGATGATGATGGTGGTGGTGATGATGATGATGATGATGATGATGGTGGTAGTGATGATGATGATGATGATGGTGGTGTTGGTGGTGATGGTGATGATGTTGTGATGATGATGATGATGATGATAGTGGTGGTGGTGGTGATGGTGATGATAATGTGATGATGATGATGGTGGTGGTGGTGGTGGTGATGATGATGATGATGGTGATGATGATGTGATGATGATGATGATGATGGTGGTGGTGGTGGTGGTGATGATGGTGGTGGTGGTGGTGGTGATGATGGTGGTGGTGGTGATGATGATGATGATGATGATGATAGTGGTGGTGGTGATGGTGATGATGTGATGATGATGATGATGATGTGATGATGATGTTTGTGGTTGATGAAATGGTGATGAGAATTTTGATAATAATGAGATTAGCAATGGTAATGAGAATGACAGTGATGACGATGATGATGGTGATGATGGTGATGATGATGATGATGATGATGATGGTGGTGATGGTGATGATGATGATGATGATGGTGGTGGTGATGGTGATGATGATGGTGGTGGTGATGATGATGGTGGTGATGGTGATGGTGGTGATGATAATGGTGGTGGTGGTGATGGTGATGGTGGTGATGATGATGGTGGTGGTGGTGATGGCAATGATGATGATGATGATGATGATGATGATGATGGTGGTGATAGTGATGGTGATGATGATGGTCATGGTTGATGAGATGGTGGTGAGCATTTTGATAATAATGAGATTAGCAACGTTAATGAAAAAGACAGTGATGGTGGTACAAATGTTGATAACGTTTCTGATAATGTTAATAATGATAAAAGCAATGACAATGATATGAATGATGCTGGCAAGAAAAGAGATGATGAATGTGGTTGTTGTAGTTGATGTGATGGCAATGAAGACAACAGTGCAGTGATGGTGATGATGAAAATGATGATAATAATGAGGGGAGGAATGGGATGTAATGAGAATGACAGTGATGATGGTAATTATGATCAGCATCATGATGTTAAGGTTGAAAGTGAGGATAGCATTGGTGATGAGGATGAAAATGACTGTCACAGCAATGGCAGGGATGGTGATGATGACAATGATGTGGTTGATGTCATGGTGATGAAATGACAGTGTGGTGATGGTGGTATTGTAAATTTTGATGGTCAGAATGAGAGTAGCACCCATAATGATGATGATGATGATGATGATGATGATGATGATGATAATGATGATGATGGTTATGGTTGATGTCATGGTGATGAAAATGACAGTTGATGAGAATATTGGCATTAATAATGAGGATAACAGTGGTAATAATGATGATGGTGATGATGATGAGGGTAACATTTCACGTTTATAGGAAATAATCACATGACATATTTGTATGCAATACAAATATAATTATAATTATTTTTGGAATGATTGCACATGGACCCTAGAAAAGCCTGTCTCAAAATGACATGACATGACAATTAAAGTATTAAAGCATTGTCATGTTTTTTTCTTGAGGAAAAAAAAAACATGGTAGAAATGAGAAAAAAATAGATAGAAATTCTTTGACAATTCCCAGTGGGAGTGAAAGATTTGTTCATAAAGCAGCATATATAAGGTAATGATGGCACAGCAGTCAAAATCAACCTAAAGAGCTGTCATCCTCTTTTTGGTTTTGTTTTGTTATCATTTTTTTTATTTTTATGAGATGTTTAAAACGTCACTGAGATGATTTGAGTGCAAAGACTGGTCAAAGTGTAACATCTCACTGGAAATTAGACATTAGGATTGAACACGTGGCAGGAAACTGTTATTGCTTTGCATACTGTACAGGCCACCATAGGATAGCGGTTTACCAGGGGGAAGTGGGCAGGGCGTCCGTGGTTAAGGCGTTTCTAATTTGCATATTCATAGAATCTGGATTTATCGCTGAGGGTGAAGTGGAAGCGCTTCTGTGCCCTTTTCTGTGATTTTTTTCAATCAATTTATTATGCAATATGGGAAAATGTCTAGACTAATATGAGACAAGTTAGGGGGAGATAAACCCATGAAAGAGCTATTATTATTATTATTATTATTATTATTATTATTATTATTATTATTATTTTAATATATATTATTATTAAAGGATTTGGACTGTCCTGGTTTTGAACTTTATGAAAGGTTATTGCTGCTGAGTCGATGTTGATGTAAATCTGCTGATTAATAGCTCCATGATGAATAGCTCCATATGGCTGGTGGAGCAGCTGGGGTAGCCGAGGGCTCCCCTCCGGCCAGGGGCAAATCGGGGGGCAAATCAGAGAGGTTTTACTGCCATCACACACTCCGAGCACACAGCGAGCAGACAGACAGCAGAGCTAGCAGAGCTGTCTGTGGGATGTAGAGCTCTCCATAATGCACAAAATAAAGAGCTGAAACACTGCACTGCAAGCAAAACTAGGTTTAGAATTAAAAGCAAGAGCGAGAAGATTAAAAGCCAAATTCAGGGCGAAATCCTGGGTTGATCTTCAATTTCCGTCGCTGCACAATTTGGTAGAAAAGCTTCAGCTCCAAAAATATAAACAAAATAAATGCCAATACTTGTTTTAGCTATACAATTAAAAGGGCGGTTTTATAGTAAAGGTACAATAATAATGTGTCATATGTACAGTGGGTTATAAGTGTACCGCGTTTTCCTTTTCAACTTTCGATCACTTTATAAAATCAACATTTGTTAGAAGTGCAACCTAAATAGCCTACAAATCGTCACGTGCATTTATAAAAGCTAAATGTTAAAACAAAACAAAACAAAAACAAACAAAAAAAAAAAAAGCCAAATAAATAATTTCTCGTTTAGATTGAAATGATCCGGATAATTTATTTTGCTAGAGATGAATAAAAGTAAATGTGCTTACTCACACCGCAGCTCGCTTTTTCACGTCGCCGAAAGCCAAACGCGAACAATAACCGCGTCTTTATTTTTCCTTTTTCTCTCCTTTTTTCCTGTCGGTTTCTTTGCTCTCCGGCGCTGCTGCTCTGCTCCGAATAAAAGCCCTTCAGCTCCTTGAAATATTGCATTTTATATCAGCGCCCGTGATTAATATTGCATCACTTACATTTAACATTTATTTTCTTTTTTTTCTTCTTCTTCTTCTTTTTTCCCTTTAAGGCGGACACAAAGCTATGTAAAACCGGATGCTGGAAGTTAAGTGCGATTTTACGCACATCGCCAAAACTCATTTTCACCAGCCAGATGAGAATAAGTACAAAGATTATAGATTTGTGGGGGGTTTTTTGTTTGTTTGTTTGTTTGTTTGTTTGTTTGTTTTTTTAAACCTTTAATTTTAATCTTAGATTGAATTTATTTGCGGAATATTTTCGCCAAAGGTTTACCTTCAAACCTATTTCTCACTCAAACCGAAAGCCGCAATTAATAATAATGTTAATTAAAATTGGTTCATTTTAATGTAACCTATCCACGACAATAATTATTATAGGCTAAACATCAACCTCAATGCACTAGTAAAATATTTTAAACGTCATATTAATAACAATGGTAATATTTTTTTTGAATGAATTATTATTTTTAAATGTAGTCTTCTCATTTGTAATGAGTTTGTATGAAGTGTAGAGATGTGCATGTACACCAGCAGCACATTAGTGCGGATTGTATTGAGTGAGAGGTCGCGGTGTCTTTTTACGCTCCTCTTTAATGCCACTTTGTCTGACATGCTGTAACATCCCATTAGGCCAAGCGTAATCATAATTATAATAATTACTCAGCTTTTTAATTAGCGCCTCTTTGTGTTCGCTTTATTAATTTCCAAATCTCTGAGCATGAATTATTTATAAAAAGCGGTATATCAGGGGTATTCGCGTTTAATGTTGAAGGTAGAATCAACGGCTTACATAGCTGTTTAACGCTTACCTATTATTATTATTATTATTATTATTATTATTATTATTATTATTATTATTATTATTATGATTAGTAGTAGTAGTAGTAGTAGTAGTAGTAGTAGTAGAATTGATGCTTCAGTTGTTAGAGTTATTACCAAAAATACGACATGGTATTGTCCCATTTCTCTACTTAGCTGCGACTAAATCCCCTCCTAATCAATAATAATAATAATAATAATAATAATAATAATAATAATAATAATAGAACTGATTCGTCCTCTGTAATATGAACGATATATTTTTTTTAATTGCCTTCTAGTTGTTTTTTTATCTTTGAAATTTGTAAAATATGAATGTAATTTTTCCTCCTTTTCCCTCCTAATTTATCTAGTTATCAATAATATAAAAATATATTTACCTTCATTCAAATGGAGTTAAGGATATAGGCAATAATAATAATAATAATAATAATAATAATAATAATAATAATAATAATAAAGAGCAGCTCTCCGGCAGTGCTGGGATTTGAACTCGTAACCTTCAGTAGGGCATCTTGATATGAACTGTCCGCTGAAAATCACCAGCTGGATGACAAGCTGGACGAGTTAAACTTGTGCATCCAGGTTTTAATTATTAAAAGTGAATTGTGAACAATATTATTTCAAAGTACTCTGTCTTTCTTTGATGCACATCAAAAAGTTTTATATATGGATTTGTATATAAGTGGCATTAGGAGGATTGTATCTGGTGGACACACAACAAAATGTATAATAATAATAATAATAATAATAATAATAATAATAATAATAATAATAATAATAATCAGTCGTGTTGTTTCTCATTTGTCATTAATTTATTGAGAAGTGAACGGGCTCGCGGAGTGGATTTGGCTTTACAGAACAGAAGGGGCGATGGATGGATGAGTGGATGGATGGATGGATGGGTGGATGAGAAGATGGAGGGACTCAGAGCGCGGGCGCGACTCACCTTGGCCGCCGTCTGTAAACATATGTGCACAAAATAAATCACTACTTACACAACTTTCTCTTCTCTTCTCTTATTTTTTTTTCTTGACAATTATAACACGACAAAACGAACAGTGTGTTTGTGTGTGTGTGTGTGTGTGTGTTTGTGTGTGTGTGTGGCATTAAACAGTGACACCATCCACAAGGCTAACAGCAGGTCCTCTAATGCGGTAGTGCTTCAGTCGGTATTACTTTAATAATGCATAGAATGTTTGCACTGCAAACCAAAGTGTACAAATTCAAAATAAATAAATAAATAAATAAATAAAAAAGACAATTATATATAGATAGATTTTTTTTTCTCGCTATTATTATTATCCTTCATTTTGCTCCATCAGGATGGAGATGTGATCGTCTGACACATGCGAAGTTGTTATAGAGCCATCATGAAATAATACCAGTGACAGATTAGTAAATTAAATATATAAAATAAATTTGAAAAAAAAAAGAGGAAAAAAATGGAAATCCAAGGTGAGCAGGTGTCATCTGTATGTTAATATATATATACAAAAATCATTTCAGTACAGCTAATCAATTCGAATAATAATAATAATAATAATAATAATAATAATAATAATAATAATAATCATCATTTCAGTGCAATATTTAAAAAAAAAATCCAAGTGGTGGTTGCCAGCTCTATTACAGACTCAACCATTAAACAGGGATTTTGTATCCTTTCTTTCTTCTTTTTTTTTTCTTTTTTTTTTTTCCAAAATTTGACTGCTTTTCCATCAGAAATTACTTTTTAAAGCTTCCGATTACAAACACACAAACCAGGAAATAAATTATAACTCGTAAATAGAATTATCTAAACAAATCAAGTGATAAGAACTAAAACAGGACCACGAGTTTACAGTATGAGGTAATCCTTCCATGGCTATTTCATCATTGCAAATAAAAGTGTGTTTAATTAAAGGAAAATAAAGAACAAAATAAATAAATAAATAAACCCGAATTGATGTGTTCTTGCGATGTTTTTGAGGAAGAAGGCATTGTTAAGTGTTCTCCGCAAGTCTGGATTACCTGGAGTTTGCATACTTTACCAGCATCATGGGAAAATAAATATATAAATAAATAAATGATAAATATCATCATCTTAAATGAATTCAGGGCGCGAGAAGGGTCACGTAAAGTCTTATCCACAATAATAAAGTAATAAATCTGATTGATCATGAAAAACCCCACCGGGTCGGAACAGACCTACAAATTGTAGATCCCTTGGTCCAAAAAATGTCCTCATCCTCCTCCTCCTCATCATCATCATCATCACTGTCCTCATCTTCACCATCATCACCATCACCATCATCATCAGTGCGTCGCTGAAAATTTCAACCGTTTCTGTTTTTGTCTTTGGTTGCAAAACCAGACGCGCACCACATTCTTTTTGAGGTCCAGTTTCTCGGCGATGGCCGCGATTTTCTCACTGGAAGGTCGCGGCTGAACGGCGAAGTACGCCTCGAGAGAGCGCTTCTCGGGCGCGGCGATGGACGTGCGCTTGCGCTTCTTCTCGGCGCCGTTAAACAGCTCGGGTTTGTTCGTTTTCTCGCGCTGCGCGCCCTCGGCCTCCTCCAGCCAGGCCTGGAGAATGGGTTTGAGCGCTATCATGTTGTTGTGTGACAGTGTTAGAGACTCGAACCTACATATGGTGCTCTGACTGAGCGAGCCCACGCCGGGGATTTTCAGGTTGGCCAGGGCGCCGCCCACGTCCGCCTGGGTGACCCCGAGTTTGATCCGCCGTTGTTTAAAGCGCTCGGCGAACGCCTCTAGCTCGCGCGGGTCCGTATCCGAGTCGGGCAAAGATGGAATTCCGTTGGGAACGAGGCCGGAGGCGCCCTGGGCGCTGCCGGGGTGGCTGGGTAAAAGCCCCGGATGCGGGTGGTGCGGGTGGTGATGGTGTCCGAGCGTGGAGTTGATGTTCATAGCGGCCTGATGCGAGAGATGGCTCAAGCCGTGCATGTGTGAGTGCGGATGCGCCGAGGTCGAGATCAGTCCGCCGCCTCCACCACCTCCTCCGCCGCCTCCACCTCCTCCACCGCCACCTCCTCCAGCTCCTCCGCCGGCCTCGTGCGCGCTCATCAGGGTGAGTGAAGGTGAGCTGATGTGCTCCATCAGGTCCGGTGGATCCAGGTTCTGGTGGTGGTGGTGGTGATGGTGGTGGTGGTGCGGGTGGTGCGGCGGTGCGATGGGCACCGTGGACGTGGACGAGCACGGCACGCTGTTCATCGTGTGGTACGTGGCGTCGGGTTTGAACGGGTGCGCTTTGCCCTGCGACACCGCCATGTCCACGGCCGCCAGGGCCTCGGCGCGCGCCAGCAGGGTCTCGTCCAGGCTCGCGAAGATGTTGCTCTGTAGCTGCAAAACGGAGCAGAGACAGCAGAGTGAGGACAGTTCAGTTTAGTCAAATATGACCAGTAGGCTAATATTGCCATCATATTAATACCTGAGAGTACTTGCAAAACCAAAAAGCGTAACAATCATGTTGTGGTTTAAAAAAAAAAAAAAAAAAAAAAAAAAAAAATCCACTTACACTAAAAATAGAAATAATCCACAAAATAACATCATGCATTCAGCTGCATGCACGAAGATCAAATACAGTATGTTCACTGCAACATGGAATTTCTTCAGAAAAAAGAGAAGTTGGTAGTGTTTTGTTTTGTTTTTGTTGTTTGTTTTTACCTGTGGAGTTTGCAGACACGCTCTCCGGATCGCTTCCGAGCTCGAGTGTAAAGTGGTGTATTTGTGTTCGGGTAAACTCGGGTGCATGGCGAAATGAGGCTGTTTGCTGTTCATGGACATCATGGTGTTTCTGTTTTTGTTTTTCCGCAAAAGCGTCCGGCTTCGTCGAAAAAAATAAAGTGCACAGCAGAGGAGGAGAAATAAATAATAAATAAATACGAATTTTAAATTCAAACTAATGCAGGCTAAGAGAACATAAATAAATAAAGATGTAAATAAAGTGGACGATGCTGCTCCGGGTCCAGGGTTGCGGTGTGTGTCTGTTTGTGTGTGTGTGTGTGTGTGTGTGTGTGTGTGTGTGTGCGTGTGTGTGTGTGTGTGTGTGTAGTCTCAGGTCGCGATGGTGTGAAGTTTAGGAGATCTGAGAGCCCGGTGCAGAGAGGAGATGCCTTGCAGTGTCTCGGTGGCGCTTATCTGTCTCCCTGCACGCGCTGCGCTGCGCTCTTACACCTGAGTCCCTTCTCAAAATCTCGTCCAGTAAGAGCTCGCGTTCTCTCGCGAGACTTCGAGCGGCCACTGCCTGAGGCTACGGCTATGACCAAAGCCCTCGCGCGCTGCCGAGCTTAATCTACTGCTGTCGGAATTACCGTAAATACGAGTTACGAGCGCGACAAAGTCGTAAAATACCAGAGGAGGAGGTGGAATATCTGGAGATATAGCATACAGTAGCCTATATTATATTTCTGAGTTAAACATAATGTATCCATTTTTTTAAAGATAGAGGGGGACGGGACACTAATTAAAGCTTGTTTTAAAAATTGACAGTATTTATCCAAATAAGTTGCTCTAAATGTCTTTTTATTATTATTTCAGCTGCAACAAAGCTTAACTGTGGTCCTAAACTGAGTCGTTCTTAATTTTCTCGGTGTAAAGTGGTTTTACATTTATATTACATTTAGCTGACGCTTTTATCCAAAGTGACTTACAAATGAGGAAACCTCATAAACCAATGTTTTTTTCACTAAGACCTGGCATGAAATATAGTCTACACCTAAGCAGGAGATTTAAAATCAGATAACTGCTTTAAAGTCCACCCCAGATCCAGACAGGAGAGGAGTGTTAAAACTTTACTGTAAAACTACAGCCAATCATAGCCTGGTTGTTTTAGTTTTTAAACAATAGGCCTACATTTGTATTCATAACACCACCACTGAATTACTGAAAGATGTTATTATGAAGGTCATATTTTGGCTTACGTGTTCAAGCTTTAAGCTTACAAATTCAGTTTGGTTTTATTTGTATTCCACTTTTAACAATGGACATTGTCGCAATGCAGCTTTATAGAAATCTGGATATAGAGTTTAAATGTATGAATTCATCCCTAATGAGCGAGGCAGAGGTGACGGTGGCAAGGAAAAACTCCCTGAGACGACATGAGGAAGAAACCTTGAGAGGAACCAGACTCAAAAGGGAACGCGTCCTCATCTGGGTGACAGCGGATAGTGCGATTATAAATCGTTTCTCGTCTTATGGAATTCAATTTGTAGGCTACCAAAAGTATTGAACATAGCTTTTCAAGAAACTAATACAAATGTACAGCGAGAAAGAAGAAAAACATTCTGAAACTGAAAAACAGTGAACTCCTTGGCAAAAACTAATTTGAGAAATAGAAAGAAATAAAGAAATAATTTTCTATATAAATAAATAAATAAATAAATAAATATAATAATTCTTTGTTAAGGGTTTTCTTTGTTAATCTTCCTTTTCACTGATCAGGGTTTATGAATGTGCTGCCAGAGTTTTCATTTACGCTTTTCAAACTTTTCGCTAACGTTCCGCAAGTTTACGTTCACCACTTTGGCTCAAATCTCACATGTGGGCGGGGCTTAACAGCTCTTTACTCTCATTGGTTAGTGAGATTTGGATCGACAGCTCCCTGACCGGGAAGTAGAAATTCCAGTGGCATGAATTTTGGAGAACATTCTGGATGCGGTTCTCTGTATAGTTATAGGCCTAGTGTTTGTACCTTGTAGTGAAAATTACTTACTTACTTAGTCAGTATATTATCATCATCATCATCATCATCCTCCTCAGCTGGTCACTAGAGCTGTTGATCCCAATCTCACTAACCAATGAGAGTAAATTGCTGTTAAGCCCCGCCCACACCTGTGCTAACTGTGTAAACAAGAACTTCAGCATGAGCATCAGAGTCATTTCTGAATTCATTAGAGTTTTAACGTTAAGCCTGTCGTTTCAAACTAAATTTATTAACTGGGCAATGACGGAGACTTGAGTGCAAGCCGTTCTTCACAACTGCGGTCTTAAATCTATCCAAGGAAGAACATCCACAGCTATCTTTATGGTTCTTGTCTAGTACCATCCACAGTCATCTCATGATGATCACATGGCTGTCCATGTGAAGCCATCCTCAGCAGCAGCGAGGTATTTATCATACAATTGTCCTAACAGGTTGTAAACAAAATTTTCACTAAGACCAGGCATGAAAAAAATGCCTATATATTATTTATTTAATATCAGATAACTGTAAAGCTGATAAGTTTATCTACACTGACAAAAATGACATACATTTACATGCAATTTTATGCAACATTTTAGAAATAAATAAATAAGCTTATCAGCTTAGCCTATCATTCTTATACACCTTGTAAAATGTTGCCTGTAGCTATAACATCACTGTTTATTATAATATAAATATCATTTTTAAAATGATGTCGTTTCGGCTAGCTGTATTTTTTTTATTGTTCTAGTGACTGGTGATATGATGAAAGGAAATCTAGTCTAGATGTAAAATTTGCACACAGTATAATTAATAATCGTTCATCATCACAATTAATGTAAATCCATGCATACTGTGTGCAATTTATCACTTTGTTTTGAACATGCAGTCGTTATTCAGTTAAGTCATCAGTAAGACAGGTATGACGGAATCGTCTCATGTTTTTTACTCGCGCAAATGCAGTTTAATGAAAAGTAAGCGTGTATGGTTATAAAGCATTAAAGGTCAGATGTAACAAAACACAGCTGTTTTAAAAGGCACTCTGTAGAAGTGTTTAATCTTTAGCACAGCATTTTGTAGACCATTTTTCCATTAATACCATTCGTCGATCTTTGTAGAACTATATAGAGCTGTACTTGAGTTAATTCGCTCGATCGACCCTTTTATATTATTGTCATTATGATACCATAACTATTTTATATTCATAAATGTTGGTATAACGAATATAAACTGTTAGTATTTTACAGTTACGGTGTGTGAATGTTAAAGCACAGATCTCGGCTTGTGTCTTGAGATTGTAAACGATTGCGAGATGTCGAGCTTTGTGCGGGAGGAAAATCAGTACACAGAATTAATCATACTATTACTTATTATCATGTATAATTATTATTATTTTATTTTTTTTGTAGAATTTACAATTCACCGACCTTCCAAAACCATTCATTATTTATTTTATTGTCTTTCTGTACAGCTTTTCCATCAGCAGAAACATTGTGCTAGCATTAAACTAACACTTATTTTGTTTAATTTGATTAAGTTCTAGCAAAATCTGGTGCATTTACTTGTAAGTTTGGGCATGTATTAGGAAAATGAATATTTATGTGTATTGTTTATTTATTACAATAATATAAATCAAATTTTTAAATGCTGATGTTTAGGCTACTTAAGGCTAGCTAACTAACGATTTGTGGCCTAGTTCTGCTACAGCTAAAGCCTTATTATCGCATAAAAAACCTGTAAGTGTTAACAGCATATTTGTCATATGATTTAATCGCCTTCAAAATGTTATCTAAATCTCCAAATCCTCATTTTTCTCATTGCCAAATGTTTGTAAAACAGGTCTTTTTCATATGACAAATAATCCCAGATTCATAAACTGACAAGGTAATTATGATGAGCTTTTATTCAGGAGTCCCAGCTCCAGGAGTTCAGTAGTAATGGCTACTGAAATGAATAACATTGACATTACTGGTCATGGTACACTTGTATCGCTGCTTTTAAGAGCTTCTGCCAAAAGCCTGCATGGTCGCTGTCATTTATCAGCATGATTTATTATGCAAATGTAACCATATCATGTATATTTCACCAACCTTCAATCACTGCATGAAATTTTAATAGACTGACCGTGGTGTGTTTGTGAAATGAAGTGTCAATTCATTTGAATTCATTTGCTTAAGAGCAGTGATTTTCAATCCTCAGGAACTACAGCTAGTCCATAATTTTATTTTATCCTGTTTTTACTTCATCCATCTCCTGAAAATATAAACGTTCTAGTCCAGGCCTCTTAATAACCCTCTACCTAGGGGTCCTGAGTACTCAGTTCTGCTATTCCCCTTGTTCATTACTTAGGTCTTTAGAGAACCATCATTTAAAGAACCCAGAAATGGTTCTTCACAGCAGTGCCACAAGGAACCTTGTTCTCTAAGGAAAAAAAAAACCTCTTAGTTAGTGCTTTAAGTAACCAAAGTAAGGTTCTTAAGAGTGATGCCAGGAGAACCTTTTCCAGTCCCACAAGGAACCTTATATGGTTCACTTTGACCTGTTAAGTGATGATCACTGAGATCACAT
This sequence comes from Stegophilus panzeri, assembly GCA_024331685.1. NCBI lineage: Eukaryota > Metazoa > Chordata > Actinopteri > Siluriformes > Trichomycteridae > Stegophilus > Stegophilus panzeri. The sequence goes on along the minus strand of JANDJT010000012.1, from coordinate 3,985,094 downwards.
TGTTTCCTCATTCTCATGTTTGATGCTAAGATTAACTGAAGCTCTCGACCTGTATCTGCATGATGTCATTCATTGTGCTGCTGCCACACGATTGGTTCGTTGGATAATTGCATGATTGTGCAGGTGCTCCTTATAAAGTGGCTGGTGTGTGTATTATCCCAATTTCAGTTCCAGGTTGTAACACTAAAAAATGTAGCAAAAGTTCAAGGGGGTGAATACTTATGCAAGGCACTGCACCTTTAACGTGGGCATGAATATATTTTACTGTTGAATATGGGTCTGTATCACCCTGAAGAATCATACGATAAGACACACACACCATCCCACTCATGCTAAGAAATACAGTGGCTATATAAAAAAAAGTCTACACACCCCTGTTAAAATGGCCGGTTTTTGTGATGTAAAAAAAAAAAAAAAAGAAACTGTGATAAATTATGTCAGAACTTTTTCCTACCCTCAATGTGAAATAAAAATTAAGTGAAAAACAATCAGAAACATTTTAGGGAAAAATAGGGGAGATAAAAAAGTTACAACAACCTGCTTGCATAAGTGTGCACACCCTTTTATAGCTGGAGATGTGGCTGTGTTCAGGATTCAATTCAATCTCATATTCAAAAGTAATTATCATACAGCTGTCATCAATGAAATTATTCTGATTAACCCCAAATAAAGACCAGCTGTTTCGGTAGGATTTTCTTCAAAGCTTCTTGGTTTCACCCAAGTGCTGAAGCAATGGTCCTCGAAGAGCTTAGAGAGCATATACAGGGTCTCACTTGTTGTAAGGTCAGGAGAGAGGTATAAAAGAATTTCCAAAACATTAGATTAGCAACACCGTGAAGGCCATCATCAACAAATAGAGAAAATGGAGCACCACAGTGACATCACCAAGAAGAGGACATCCCTCCAAAATTTGACTCCAAAAGGACAAGACGAAAACTTACCAGGGAGGCTGCCAAGAGACCTACGGCAACATTAAAGGACACTGCAGGAATATCTGACAAGTACTGATTACACTTTGCATGTGACAACAATCTCTCATATTCTTCACATGTCTGGACTATGGGGTAATACAGCTAGAGGGAAGCCCTTTCTCACAAAAAACATCAAAGCTCAACTAAATCACCCCAAACCATGTGGCAAAATATGTAATGGTCTGAGGAGACCATTTCCAAAAGGTATAATTTCATAATTACAAACGATATGTTTGGTGCAAAAGAACACCATTCCCACAGTGAAGCACGGTGTTTGCAGCATCCTGCTTTAGGGTTGCTTTTCTTCAGCCCGAACTGGGGCTTTTATCAAGGTGGAGGGAATCATGAGACCAGTCAAATATAGTGCAAAACCTTCAGGTGCCTGCTAGTAAGCTAAACATTAATAGGAATTTCACCTTTCAGCACAACAATGACCCAAAGCATACATCCAAGTTAACAAAGGAACAGCTTAATCAAAAGAAGATGTTTTTGAATGACCTAGCCAGAGCCCAGACCTGAATCCAACTAAATATCTGTGACCTGAAGCATGCTGTGCACAGTAGATGCCCTCACAATCTGATGGATCTAAAATGTTTCTGTAAGAAAGAGTGGGAAAAAGTTAAGATTTGCCATGCTGATAGACTCTTACCCAAAAAGACTGAGTGGTGTAAAAACATCAAAAGCTGCTTTAATAAAATATTAGTTTAGGGGTGTGCACAATTATGCAACCAGGATATTGTAAGCTTTTTATTTTTTCCTAAAAGTTTCTGAATGTTTTTCACTTAATCTTTATACGTTATAATTTCATCTTAAAAGTGGAAAAAGTTCTGACAACCTATTATCTTAGTTTCAAAGTACATAAAAAATTTTTTTAACATGGGTGTGTAGACTTTTTATATCTACTATAGCTGCAGTTCATGGTCCAGTAATAATGGAAATAGGGGCAGGGACAGTGGACATCTCTGTCTGGTACTTCTAAGCAGTATGAACTTTGAAATTATTTTGTTAGTTATGTAGTATGTGGATTTAAGTGTAGAGAATCTTAATCCATTGAATAAATGATTAACAATTTATTAAATGTTGTGATTAAGAATTCTAATAGATTCTAATTTGTATGTCATGTAAAATGTATTAGGTTAAGTAGTTTGGGCATGTTGGAAAAAGATTATCTGCCTTTAATCATGTCTGTTTGATCAGGGTGGATTAGTGATGAAATAATCGTTTCCAATCTAGTAGCTAGTGTTTAAAGTTGCTTTAAAATGTTTGTGTCTGTATTGATGAGTAATAATAAACACCTCTCCAGTTATCACCTATTATATTTTAGATGTAGTGTAATATTGATGATTTGTTAATTACTCATTTGAGTCTGGTTCCGCTCATGGTTTCATCCTCGTATTGTCTCAGGGAGTTTTTCCTGGCTTGATCATTAGAGATAAATTTCTAAATGTAAAACTTATATCCGGAGCTTATATATTTCTGTAAAACTGCTTTGTGACAATATCCAACGTTAAGTGCTATACAAATCAAATTTAACTGAATTACTAGTGACGGTATTTATATGGGTAGTATCATATTCTGTTTAATTTCAGCTACTGATCTATTAAACAGTGGTGACAATTTAATTCAATATGATTACCTAGAAACTTTCCAGCTTTATTACTCTTTTCAGAGTTTTCATGTATAGGTTGTTGTAAGAGAAATTTTCTGTGGCGTTATCTGTACATTCTCGAGTTCCTTGATTTTCTGTTTAAATTTAGTTTTTTAAGCATCTTTTGTTTCCTATAGGATGAGTAGGATGTTATTTTACATTTTAACACAACTTTTCCAGTTTGAAGTAGTTCAGATAGTTTACAGTTTTAAGGAATGATGCCGATTCTCTTTCAGTGTTTGGACATATTTGGGTCAGGTGATTATATTTAAAATCCTAGATTAATGTGTCAACATGTTGTGATTAACGTACATTTTCATTTTATTTGATGCTAAAAAAGATAATTCATGTTGTCTTCTCTGCAGCATCAATCTGTGCTTTTGCTTCAGTATATTGATACATTGGATAAACTGTACATGGGAAAGGTGTTCTGTGCCCAAAATCATGCTAAACATCTGACCAAAAGAGAGAGTCACACGAATGATTCTTTGACGGAATTGGGAAAACCTGCCAATAACCTTGAAACTTACAGGCCATCACCAAGACTGATTTCAAATCAAAACTCCATCTGTGTCGGTGAAACACCTGAAACATCAAGTATTCCAACTTCAGAAACAACTTCTACTCCTAGAACTACTACTAAACCAAAAAGTACTACATCTACACCAACCTCAAAACATACACCAACCAAAAAACATACACCAACCAAAAAACATACACCCACCAAAAAACATAGACCCACCAAAAAACATACACCAACCAAAGAACATACACCCACCAAAGAGCATACACCAACCAAAGAACATACACCCACCAAAGAACATACACCCACCAAAAAACATACACCAACCAAAAAACATACACCCACCAAAAAACATACACCAACTAAAGAACAAACACCAACCAAAGAGCATACACCAACCAAAGAACATACACCCACCAAAGAACATAGACCCACCAAAAAACATACACCAACCAAAAAACATACACCCACCAAAGAACATACACCAACTAAAGAACATACACCCACCAAACAACATACACCAACCAACGAACATACACCCACCAAACAACATACACAAACTAAAGAACAAACACCAACCAAAAAACATACACCAACCAAAGAACA
>JANDJT010000012.1:3905106-3920302 GCA_024331685.1 Stegophilus panzeri | reverse complement strand
CATTTGTGTTTACTTCGAGTATGACTTTAGTCGGATTAAGGTCATCAATAATCGCTGTTTACATGCTAGTTTCTTAACCAGAGTATCGTCTTAATCGGGTTCATATCGGATTATTGTTCTCCATGTAAACGTACTGAATTTATGAAGACGTTGTAAACTTTATCGTTACATATTATATCGGAATTGTACAATGCTGTAGTATTTTGCTTTATTGTAAATATAAAAGCCTGACAAAGATATATCACAGCTAAATACCCATAAGTAGTGTGGTTTATCCATCCTTCCATCCATTTTCTGTACAGCTTATCCTTAATGGGTCGCAAGGAACCTGGAGCCTATCCCAGGGGGCATGAGGCACAAGGCGGAAGACATACGGTTTATTTTTTACTTTCATTATCTCTCTTTCTATAAACAAAATGCCTGTGCAACGTCACAAATCAACCCATTTCTCTCCTGTAGGTGTTTAAATGTTAACCAGTTTACTTGGATTTCAATAACATGCCGCATAAACCAAACACATAACAAACGAAATCAGCTTCTGAGACGAGTAAACGTTCGAGTTCAGCAAATTTATCACAATTAACTACAGACGCCACATCCAGTGATTCCAGCATGTAAAGTCTGAGCTCAAAGAAAGTCCTGAGTTTTCCCTGCTCGTAATTACGACATTGTGCTGGCGTTCTTGTGAGTTCAACTCGTACATACGATCTCCCCGAACACGCCTTGAACTCACCATAACTTCTCTTCTCTGCAAACACGGTCAGGATTTAAACGTCATGTGGTATTTTTAAAGAGCACTAGACGTCCACATGACTTATTCTTTAGACTACAGAGACTTTCCATGTTTTGAAAACACTCAATATGACTAAATTAACCCTAGAGGTAAACTGATTCATTTACATATCGATCCTATTCACACAGCGTAGCGGCAGAGGTGCAGAACGTATTCGAGTGAACGCTTGATAAACCGTATGCATTGTACATTGATATTAATTGTATAGGATTGTACTGCAAATAAGTTGCATGCAAACATTTATTTTTTCTGAAAAGGGTGAAAGGTCATGTTATAGATCTTGTAAACTTGTGTATCATCCAGAATCCTGAATTTCCACTTGTCCGTACAGCTTTGTGAGTCCTAATCACCAAGCATGAAGGTTGAAACTCAAACGCGGCGTTATTCTCCGCCGAAATCGGGCAGACTGTTTTTTTTTTAAAAATGCTAGGGATCCTAGTCCCAACCGAAAGACCGAAGCAGCGTCCATGATAGCAATATGACAGCTGTTGAAGATTACAGTATGTTACTGATTATTGGCACACACCCACAGGACAGTTGATCGTGTTTGTTGCTTTGGTTTGTGCCAAATGATTTACGGTCGCCTTTATTATCGCAGGTCAAAAGGTCAGCAAAGAGAAGGGGTTTAAGATGAGGTGCTCTGGTCTCTACAGGCACATCACGGCCAATCTAATTCTCTCCATTACACCAATTATCAGTCTCGAGGGGACACCGAGACCAGAAATCACAAACACAAAGAGAGATTAGGTTTAGCGTGTTCATGTTTACTGTAGCATAAAGGTAAAGTGTGGTCTTATTGACCAGGAGCATAGAACATAGAAGAGGGAACTAACTGAGTCAATATCAGGTGTTAGACATTATTAGTGGCCGTGTTAAGAGTTACACATGTTTACGTTTATTCATTTAGCGGACGCTTTTATCCAAAGCGGCTTACAAATGAGGAAATACGAGCAAAGTGATATATCAAACGGAGAACAATACAAGTAGTGCTTCCATACAAGATTTATAATTGAGTTCTAGAGAAGCAAAGTGCGCAGAGTAGAGGTGTAAGATCCAGAGTAGTTTTTTTTATTTTTAAATTTAAAAGGATAATGTGGAGTTGGTGTTTTAGGGGTTAGTTACGTGCTCACGGAAGTGGTGGGTCTTTAGCTGGGGTTTTTTTTTGTTTGAAGATAGTGACAGATTCTGAGGTCCGGATTGAGGTTGGAAGTTCATTCCACCACCGAGGGACAGTTAGTGTGACATGTTACTGTCTGAGTGAAATATGTAGGATTGGTAAAAGTGAAGAAAAATATTGATAGTACTAGATGGATCACTTCTAGTATGGACCTTGACTAGGATTCTCCAATAAGGTCAACAACAACAAAAAAAAAAAAAGACCCAACCCCAACACCCCCATGTCCACTTCCTCTGATGCCGGTGTGTTCAAATTAATCTAAATTTAAATCCTATATTTATATCTTACGCACTAAAAGCAACTGATGAATCTTTTTATTACCTTTATAACCTGTGAATATTACACATAAATGTTACAGGAGCTTTATAATGATGAGCAGGTCATTGTTATGTAGTACAGAATTACTTAGAGCGCATTATTAATGCTATTAATGTTATTAAAGTTTTATAAAAAAAAAAAAAATCATTTAAAAAAAGCTTACAAGAAATCATTACCAGCTCACAAAGAATTCTAAGCACAGTTATGATGATTTGTTGATATGTTGAAAATCCCATAGGCATTAGTATTGACTATTAACTGCGATATCTATGATTTGATTTGATCAAAAAAGTAGTCAGTACATACCACTGACATAAATCTGCTTCACTGTAAAACCGGATAAGTTCAATTAACTCAAAAAATTCGAGGAAACGAATTACCTCAAAATTTTTAAGTTGATAAATCAATTTCTTTAAGCCGAATACACTTAAATAGAGTTCACGGAGTTAAATTTTTGTTATATTTAAGTGTATTTGGCTTACAGAAATTGATTTATCAACTTAAAAATTTTGAGGTAATCCGTTTCGAGTTAAATGAACTTATCCGGTTTTAGAGTGTTCATAAGGACAAGGTCATGAGGTCAAAAAGTTTCGCTTTTATTACAAATGTTGATATGATATTGATGAATTTAGTACAAGTCTTTGAACGACTTTGAGAGCAGGTGGGAGTTGCCTCACAGCTGGTCGTTGAATTAAGCAGGACGCAGAGCTCAGGCTTCCTCCATTGCAACGTTCTGATTCCTGTGTTGACTCTCTGAACTATAAAATATTTCTCTGTCCCCTTTTGTGTTGCTCGCTAAAGTGCTTGTGCTAATCTCGTCCAGACGCTTGACTGTCAGTACTCATAAAGCTGGAGAAATGAGAGATGATGTCGACGCCATGTCGTATTGCATGTACTTCATACAGTATCGCCAGAATTACAGAGTTGTTTGTGACTTTGTGATGTTGTATAAGCTAAAATGACTTGACTACCATAGCTTTATAGTTAGCTAACTACAATTAGCTAGCAAGCTACTTAAACTTAAACTTAACAAGTACTGATGTCTTATTAAAAATATCTTATTGAATTGAAATCGATTTTTTGTCAAGTTGTTGCACGAATTTAATTTGTCACATGCAGATGTATATTTGTAGTAACATTTACTCATTGTTTTTTTTTTTCCAATTATGTTTATTTATATAGCTTATTTATATGAATAGAGTTTAGTGAGTAATTCCTAAATGATGTAGAAGTCATACATAAGCTGTCACAAGTAAAGTTCACTTAATCTAGATGCATTTTGCTGAAAAACTTTTGATCTTTCGTTCAAAAAAAAAGGTTTATCCCCCCAAAAAATAACATTTCCAGTTGACTGGAACTTCTTAATTATTGCCCTGATGGTGGAAAGCATTTTCAATGCTTGTGCTATTTTCTTATAGCCACGCCCCATTTTGTGAAGCTCAACAACCTTTTGCCGCACATCACAGCTATATTGCTGGAATTTGGTCTGCGTTACCTCATATTTATACCCCTGTGAAACAGGAAGTCATGGTTGAAGGTCCTTTTCCTAGTCATCCAGGTGTCCATCCATCCATCCATCTTCTATACCGCTTAATCCTTTTCAGGATCACGGGGAAACCTGCAGCCTATCCCAGGAAGCACCGGGCACAAGGCGGTCACTCAGGTGTATTAAAAAAAAAATGTAAACTATCAATGGGAATATACTTCAAATATATTTTTCTCATTTGAACTCATAAGGGTGCCAATAATTGTTGCACACATGTATTTAACAAAGATATATTTCTTGATAAACCTGTGTTGTGTTTGCAATTGTTTGATATCCATGAGAGCAGAGAATTTTTGTGATTCTTTCTAACAAAAGATCAAAAAGTTAAACAATAAAGTAAATTTTTCACAGCCTTCTTTGCTCATATTTTCCAAGGGTGCCAATATTAGTGGAGGGCTCTGTATTTGTCCACCACAGATGCTCGGTCGGATTGAGATCTGGGGAATTTGGAACTTGAACCCTGTCATGTTCCTCAAACCGTTCCTGAACAGTTTTTGCAGTGTGTCAGGGCGCATTATCCTGCTGGAAGAGGCCACTGCCGTTAGAGAATACCGTTGCTATGAAGGGGTGTACTTGGTCTGTAACAATGTTTAGGTACGTGGTACATGTCAAAGTAACATCTACATGAATGCCAGGACCCAAGGTTTTCTAGCAGAACATTGCCCAGAGCATCACACTTCCTCCACCAGCTTCCCATCGTGCATCCTGGTGCCATCTCTTCCCCAGCTGAGCGGCACTCACGCACAAGGCCGTCCACATGATCTAAAAGAAAATGTGGTTCATCAGACCAGGCCACTTTCTTCTATTGCTCCATGGTGTAGTTCTGATGCTCACGTGCCCCTTATAAGCACTTTCGGTGGTGGACGGTCTGCAGCTTCGCAGCCCCATACGCAGCAATCTCTGACGCACTGTGTGTTCTGACGTCTTTCTATCATAACCAGCATGAGCTTTTTCAGGAATCGTCCTTCAGGAGCTCTTCTGTGGGATTGGACCAGACTTGCTATCCTCCGCTCCCCACACACATCAGTGAGCCTTGGGCACCCATGACCCTGTCTCCGGTTCACCAGTTCTCCTTCCTTGGACCACTTTTGGTCGGTTCTAACCCCTGCATACTAGGAGCACCCCACTGTCAACACCTGCTGTTTTGGAGATGCTCTGACCCAGTCGTCTAACCATCACAATTTGAGTCTTGTTAAAGTCACTCAGATCCTTACGCTTTCCCATTTTTCCTGCTAATAACACATCAGCTTCGACCCTTCAGGGTGCGCTGTTATAGGAAAATAATCGAAGAAGCGGCGATGTGATGAAGTGTGCTTCCTGTTACCAAACTAAAGTTAATTGTTTTCCTATAACAACAGCCTGAAGTGTTTTATTCCTAATACGCCACATCCATACAAGTCCCTGCGTAAGAAGTTAGTATCGAAATGATAACGTATTAGAGTGAGTGATTTGAAATATAGATGGACCTAATGTCAAAGCTGCGGTTACAAAAAATGAATCATCTTCTGACCAATCAGATTCAAGAACTGGTATAAAGTATACTGACTGAGCTAATTTTACAAATTCAATTACTTGAATCATTATTCGGTGGCCGCCTTTTTGTCTCATGCTGTCCGTCCGTGTGTGTGTGTGTGGGTGTGGGTGTGTTTGGCTAGTTGATGGTGATGTAAGTGCTCTTTATTTAGCCCTTTATCTGTGCAGTAACTCTGGGAGGATCCATTTCTCTGTGCAGAGGGGCAGAGGACGGATTGCGTTACAGTGCAGTCAGGCTGCAGAGGACAGATCCCTTTACTTAGCAGCTAATTGATTGGATGAGGGGGGGTAGGTGGTATTTTAGCCCCCTGAAGGGTGGGCAGGGGTCGCCCTGCCACTTCCCCCCACCCTCTATTGATCAGATAATGATACAATCCACAACCTTTGACCTCTTTGTCTGATTTGGGTTTTCTCCAAGAGGACATTAAAGAGAGTGGAGATTATAATATTGGTAAATTGTATTATTATTATTATTATTGTTGTTGTTGTTGTTGTTTTTAAAATGATTATAATTTGTGATTTATCGTGCACGTGACGAGTCCGAGGTGAAAACAATGAGCCGAAGCTTCTGATTGGTCAGCTGCTGCAGTACCTGTCATGACATCATCAGACGACAGTTCAACAGTCCAACGCTTGCTTTCCAAGGAATTGAAAGAAATGGGAGAAGAATGTTTAAAAAATAAATAAATGCAAGGAATTGGAATCGAGTTCTCACCTCATCTATAATAACCGCAGATCCTTGTGCTGCATAAGAGACAGGATATGACATAAGAACAATATGACGTGTCATAGAGGAGTTATAAACGTGACGAAGGTTAAGGTTAGAGGTTAATGGAGGCGTGTTGGTTAGATGAAGCACTCCTTCTGTCCACTTCAGTCTTCTCCGGCTGTCACTTCTCTCACTTCAGACGAAACAAAACCCCAGGTCGAGCCAAACGTGTGTGTGTGTGTGTGTGTGTGTGTGTGTGTGTGTGTGTGTGTAGTTGCTCTTGCCTACCTGTTTGTATTGAATGGACCCCATTAATAATTTAACGCTTTGGCTGCTAGCTATTATTACAGAAAAATAGTGCGCTGCGTTTCGACACATGCCTGCCGTTTGTAAGTCAATGGAGAACAGTTCACCCAGCATGACCGGAGACGGACACACACACACACACACACACACACACACACACACACACACATGCACAAACTCTTGTACTACAATCATCATAGGATATTTCCATTGACATATGTGTTACTTCTTTAACCTCGTTGCCTCGTCTCATATCTTGTTTCAACAAAAGTCAAAACATTCAAAACTTATCAAGCCCTAATCCACCATTTTGTCTTTCATGCTGTTACAGTGTTTGCTTCTCATCTCTCGACCGTAGAGAGGAACAATGGTTCGACGTGCAGCTGCGAGGTCACTCAGTTCATCAAACTACAATCTTTTTGTCATGTCAGGAAGCCAGCTATAGGGGGAGCAGCTCCACTCAACCTCACACACACACACTCACACACACAGTGAGTTCTGAAAACCTTAAACTGACTCGTTTATCACAAACAAAACCAAACGCATGTCTATTCACGAATGCAGCAGTTCTCAAACTCGATTTACAAAAGGGCTCGAGACAGAAACTCCTCTCTGCGACCGCCTCTTTTGTTTTATTCACATATATATATATATATCCCATAGCGCCATTGAACAATAAGCAGATTTTATGAAATATATAAAGCGATATCGTTGATTTGGCGACGTTTTCTATAAGGAGATGTTTATTTAACATTTATGGAAGGAGTCTCCAGTGTCAGCGCTTTGTAAAAGTCAGAGGTAAATCAGTCTTTTTGTGGAAAAGAGAGCGAGAGCGAGAGAGAGAGAGAGAGAGAGAGAGAGAGAGAGAGGATATTTAGGCAACAGCTGTTAAATAGGAAGTTGTTTTACAGACGTTCCACAGCGTTAAATATAATTATAAACGGATAAAAAGCCTTGTGGTTTAATTGATAAACAGATTTTATGGTCAATCTGCATGGTTTAAGAGAAATAAAACATGCTAGGACATGTTTCTGTAAAATAATAGAACAAAGAACAAAGATACTCCAAACATAGGGACAGTGAAAGCTAAATCTGTGTGTGTGTGTGTGTGTGTGTGTGTGTGTGTGTGTGAATTCTTCACACAGAAGAAGAGAGAATGTTTCTAGTTGAGGGTTTCAGATTGAGGGCAGAGTTTAGTTGGGTGTGTGTGTGTGTGTGTGTGTGTGTGTGCGTGTCATGATGAGTGGTTTGATGATGTCACTGTCAGTGACCTGCATAGAGATTGACCCTTGTGTTAACTAAAATGTCACCTGCACCTACACTCCTACAGACTCACATACACTCACACACACACACACACAGTTTCAGTGTGACTCAGTGACCTGCATCTGCGCTCAGCCAGTCACCAGCGTCGTGGCAGGTTACTATGACGATGAAATTTCAAACACATCATTTATTCATTAAGGGTGACGGAGACTCACAGCGTTGCTCCTCTCTCTCTCTCTCTCTCTCTCTCTCTGTTTATAGCACTCTGTGCTCTTCATCCTCTTCTTCCTCCTCACCCCCTGGTCCCTTTACATTACGTTTTGTAGGTAACTTTACAGATGTGAACGGTCCGTTTTGTTTTTGCTCGTGAACTTTATACCTTTTGAAATGTAAAACCTTCCATTTCAAGTACACTGAGGAAATGTCACCAACAATAATAATAATAATAATAATAATAATAAACTGCCAGCTGATGATGTCATGATGCGTGCTACAACAGCGGACTAATCAGCAGCTTCGCTTATCCATGCTGTTGCTTCGTCATGAACATTAACACTTTTAAGATGCACAAGGAACAAAGAGACGGATAAACTAGGGACACTAGAATGTAAGAAGGAACCTACTGCTGTTGGATCTTAGGGACATTATACAATAGACAGTCAGAGACTAGACACAAAAACCAGGGTTCACTGCTAACTAGCATTGAAGGTAACTAGGGAAAAAGTAACTAAAGACGAAAACACACTGTAAGCTAGGGAAGAAAGGAAGCTAGGAAAATACACCCACTGGAAACTGGCTAAGAACAAGGACATGTAGGAGACAAAGAAATTAGGGACTAGGGGACAAAAAACTATTTAAGCAGTAAAACATGGAAGAATGAAACTATTGACATTGGAATACTGTGAGGAAGGAAATTAGGCAATTAGGGAGCATATGTACACTTAGGACACTTGTAGCTAGTGCTAGTGCTAGTGAGAGATGGAAACATACTGGAAACTAGGGAAGTAGATAAATAGAGACAATGCAAACTGGCTAATATAGTACAGCAAGGTAATAATAATGGCCAGGGGGTGGAGCTAGAACAGAAGCGAACCAATTAGAGGTAAAAAAAAATGGAGAATTTCCTGTAGCACGAGCTCTCAGGACGGCTCGGACAGGAAGTGATGCCGCTATGGGCTGAGTCGTAAACCGGTGTGTTTATTAGACATTACATCACAGTGCAGTAAACAGTGATGATGTCACACTCGAACGAATGCCCCTGATGTTTTGTCTTCGTAAAGTGAGCATGCTGCGAGTGCACTTTGTGTCGTACGGTGTATCTGTTCATGTCGTCTTTGTGTCGTCAGGGGATTTGGTCTCCCCAATCAAACCCCCCCACCTCGCTGTCCTTTAAAGCAGAGACGGAAGAGCGAGCGGAAAGAGCCAGGCCTCCCGGAGCATCTATAATTCATGCCTGAGCTTAGTGGCTGGGAAAGTGCACCATGCTGGAGTTCAGGCCTTTATTTGCTGATTCCTCTCTTTTTTATACACTCTCTCTCTCTCTCTCTCTCTCTCTCTCTTGCACACACACAGTTTCATTGGATTTGGCGGTCACCAGCTTTAGTTTACACCACACAAGAGGCTTGAATTTTGTCTCTTCCATTGACACACATTTCATCACACACTCTCTCTCTCATTCTCTGTCTCGCCACTATAGTGAGTGTAAGAGTGTTAAACTTATACAATTCACACACTGACAGCTACAAATTTAAACTCACACACAAAAATATCTTTATTACCTCAAGCTCGCTTGAATGTTCCAGTTGATGTGAGCTCATTTTCTGCATGACCAGAACCTGAAGAATTACTGTAGGACTTGCATTGGTGGAGTTTGGGAGGAAGGGGTTGGAGGGAGGTGGGGGGGGCGTGAACAACCCTGGGCCCGCCTTCTAGGGGGGCCCCTATTGATCACGAAGATTTTCTTTTGTACATTTATTTCAATAGATCAAATGTCCATTCCAAATCATTTTATTACAAAATCATGTATTTTAAAAATCATTACATCGCAGGCTACTAAATTGTGTGCTGCAGTTCGTTTACATATGCGTCTTTTCCCTTTAAAACAGGAACCGGCAGAGAGAGAGGACTTTTAGTCATGTGAAACTCACCAAAAGTTACTTGCGGTCAAGCACAGGTGAGTCGCGGCTGTCAAATTTAGCACTATTCTGCCATGAAAGGGAAATTGACATTGACAAGGACAAGGTAGTCGCCAGATTTGCCAAAGAAAAGACGAGCAAGATGAAGTCTTAAACAGCTAAATGGTGTTTGTTGTGTAGCGTATAACCTGGTTCAGTAACGCAATGTTCACATTTGATGAACTTTCCCTCCTTTGAACGTGTTTAACGAGTTCGTTCAGTTCAGAGCTCGTTTTTCTTAATCAGACTGTCTGATTGTTTAGGTCGGATAACATAAAAGGTTGGAGCTGTCAATGGGTTAGGGTTAGGGTTATGTTAGGGTTGGGGCTAACCTTACCTTAGGTTTAAGGTTTGTAAGTTCTCTGTTTGTTTGTAGTTGGTAATACTGCACTGTTGTGTTTTGGTCTAATGTAAATGGTAAATGACGCACTTATATAACGCTTTTATCCAAAGCGCTTTACACTGTGTCTCATTCACCCATTCACACACACACTCACACACCAATGGTAGCAGAGCTGCCATGCAAGGCGCTAACTTGCCATCGGGAACAACTTGGGGTTCAGCGTCTTTCCCAAGGACACTTCGGTATGTGGAGTCACGTGGGCCGGGAATCGACCCTCCAACCCTATGATTAGTGGACAACGCGCTCTACCACCTGATCCAGAGATGCCTAATGTAGGCCTAATCTTTGCTGAACGCCTTTACTGCTATTACTAAATGGAATGTATTGTTTTTGTAAACAATAAACCCCTGATACTGACCATTTCTGACCGTTTGTGTACTACGTGTGCGATTTGAAAGATTGTTGAACACGATACCTAAGCCTAGCCTACATTGTTTTGGTTTGCCGATCCAGACTGTTGAATAGATGTGTCCATTCATATTTGAGGTTGCATTTACTGCCTCTATTTATGTTTTTATTATACAACAAGATATTAATAATAAGGGGGCACTGAACATTTCTGGCCCACCCCCCTCCTCCAAAGATAAAACCTTTGTCCGCCCCTGGGGATTTGCTAAATATTTTATTCAGATCACCTCGTACAGCGTGACAGGAAATAATCTTGGATTACAGTGCTTGCTGAAGAAAATTCCAGCATCCTCGAAGGCATGAACTAGACGCAGGTGATATGAACGATCTGAACGGTGCACAAAGAAAATCGACTCTGAATACACATAACTTTCTCAGCATAAATATCGACGTAACTATAGGACTCACTAATTCATAAATGCTTGCTTCAACTGCCAGAGACCAGCTGGGAGTATTTATCCGTTTGCTTGTGATTGCACTTTTCTGCACTGAGATTGATGATGTCATTTCCTGGAATCTGTTGGAGTTGCTTTTCCAATTGAGGGATCACAACCCGAGGGATTCTATCGGCACAGGCTCTTCTGTCTCTTCTTGTATTCCGTAATGACAGTTTAAATGCCGTGCTCTTATTTAAGTCACCATCCATCTATTTTCCATAACGCTTATCCTACACAGGGTCACGGGAAGCCTGGAGCCTACCCCAGGGAACTTGGGGCGGGGGACACCCTGGACGGGGTGCCAGCCCATCGCACACACATTCACACAGCGGATGTTTTAGAGATGCCAATCAGGCTACAACATATGTCGTTGGACTGGGGGAGGATACAGGAGTACCCTGAGGAAACGGCCGAAACACGGGGAGAACATGCAAACTCCGCGCATACAATGAGGAGGCGGGATTCGAACCCACAGAGGTCCCAGGAGGTCCGAGGCAAACATGCTAACCACTAAGCCACCATGTAGTTGACAATTGTAGTAAAAGGGCTCTGAATACATTGATGTAATTGATGATGTTTTGTTTGTTTTTTAGTAATTTTTGTATGAGTGTTGTTACATGTAACAAATGTTTTGTCCTGAATCTCAAATGGTGCTCTATCGGGTGTATAGTAGGGTCCAAAATCTTACACCACAGTTGAAAAATGTTCCTATTTTGCATTCTTTGGATCCAATCAATCGGAGTGTCGTCTGAACACGCGCGTCAATAGAAGAGATTAGACATGAGGAAAATCTGACCTTTTGTACAAAGTGGCTAAGATAACACTAGCACACATTCGCTTATAGTTCAATAGGGACCTAGTGTCACGATTTCCCCTCGCACTAGCGCTGTAGCACGCATCGTGCTCCGAAGCTCTCAGTGCAAGCGCGCGCTTCCGGGTTTCCGTGACGTTGACTTTGTTTACTTTTAACATGTGCATCTGTTATGATTTCTGTCCTGTCTCCGCCCCTGTATTGTCATCGGTTATTCCTTTATGTGTCATCATTAGTCTCAGCTGTTTTGTGTTCACCCTTAATTACATTTGTCATTTAAACCCATCGTGTCTCATTGTTCGACGCGAAGTATTGCGTGAGTTTTCCGTGTAACAAGCCTTTGCTCAAAGTTTCACGTCTCATAATTTTGATCCTGTTCTCGACCTCGTTGTTTGATTCTTGTTTAGCCTACTTCATGCCCGTTTGTTTATACCTCACATTTCGTGACATCTAGAAACAGTGCCGAATTGAAAATATTTCATATTCAAGATACTGAACATTTCCTTTCTTTATTTTAAATGTTTCAATTCTACAAACGTTCCAGTTGTTTCCAGTTTGAAATGATTTGCAGTGTAGACTCAGACGTTTGGACACCACAGTGTACAGTACAGCATTTACATTAACACGCTCTGTAGTGAGCACATATCGTGAAGAGGAAGCCATTTGGAATATAATATACACACCATAACTTGTCCGTTTTTGTTATTCCAATCTGATGTCTAATCAATTAGAAACTGGAAATGCAATATATTATTTATACATATTTGTACAGAAAGTGTGTGAGGTGTAATGTATGGTTTTAACTTCTCGCTTTTCCTTTTAAGTATCTGTTCTCTTGGCATTAATAATGAAAGCTGGGATTCTCCTCTCTCTCTCTCTCTCTCTCTCTCTCTCTCTCTCTCTCTTTTTCTCTCTCTCTCTCTCTGTGTGTGTGTGTGTGTGTGTGTGTGTGTGTGTGTGGGGACTGGTTCACAGTCTGTGTCATATCAGTGCATGTTTAACTAGACAAAACAAAAGCTTTTCAATATTCTAGTGCGTCAGTGTGTTAGGGCCTCACACAGCAAACACACACACACACACACACACACACACACACACACATGCCTTCCTAATGAATTAATTAATGCCACACCTAATTAACTAACTAATTAATTATTGCTACACCTAAATCTAACCCTAACATTAACCTCAGTAACCAAAAGGAACCATTTTGTCTCTCGTTGCCTTTTAAATTCATTAAAACACAACAATTGCATTTAAAAAATTTAATTAAAAAAACGTTTCTGCGTTTTCTTTTTTTTAAAAGGCAGTTTTACTCATGGAGACCAGCCAGATGTCCCCACAACATCAAAACTCTATGATATGTCTATGCTTTTGGTACAGTGGCTTGTGGTAAATTGTGCATTGCTTTTTCATTTCTACATGAAAATAAACAATTATATTTACTTCATTTGGCTGATAATTTTATCCAACGCGACTTGCAACTGAGGCGTTGAGGATTAAGGGTCTTGTTCGAAGGCTGAACAGTAGCTGCTTGGCAATGCTGGGATCTGACCTCTGACCTTACCAATCAGTAATTCCTTAACCTCAGAGCTAACACTTTATGAAGAGCACATCATCTTAGTCAGATGACTATAACCAGAAATCTGCTCATGAGAGAACAAAACAAAACAGTAGTAAATGGACTTCTGTAAGCCAGGACAAGAGGACATTACACAGGAAGTGTTTATAACTCTGGTGAGGGACGACGTGGGAATGAGACTCCACCCAAACAACTCTGTCCATAAGCTTGTCACGCAGTATCAAATCGGTTATAAAAACAGACTTATATGCAAATGAGTTGTTTACCTCACACCTCCATGGTTAAGGGTTCGAATCCCGTCTCTGCCTTGTGTGTGCAGAGTTTGCATGTTCTCCCAGTGCTTCGGGGGTTTCCTCTGGGTACTCCGCTCCCCCCCAGTCCACAGACATGTGCTGTAAATTGTCTGTAGTGTATGAATGTGTGTGTGATTGTGCAGTGGGCTGGCACCCAGTCCAGAGTGTCCCCAGCTTCATGCCCCAGGTCCCCTGGGATAGGCTCCGCGTGACCGTGTGTAGGATAAGCGGGGCAGAAAATGGATGGATGGATGGATCTTGTATTACTTCTTTACTTGTTTTTTATTTTCATCATTTCAGTTTCATTTTGGGTCTAAAATCAACGGAGGACGTATTTTGATCCGAATCGTTTGTCAGAATAAGATTCCAGAGGAAACAACCAGAGAACAGCCTGTAGAACTTCAGAAACATGTCAGAAACAGAAAGGGGCGGTCCTTATCGGACATCACGGTGCAGCTCGGTGCTGATTGGACGCGGCGTATGACTATTCATAATGATGTTTCTGAATTTGCTGACCATTTTACACAATAATGTTTTTTGTTTTTTTTTAACGAATCTCAATCACAATGTGTGTGTTGAGAGTGTGAGCAATGAAAGTCAGAAAGCAGGTCATTGACTACAGCTAGCTGTGCTGGCATGTATTAATAAAGTTGCAGAGAGAGGGGGCGGAGCTAGCTGTAATGTTCCAGTCACCGGAGAAACATTCAGATTAAGGTGTTATGGCATTCCTACAAAGCGTTACAGGTTTGCTTAGTGGTTGGTTCAGCAACTGGGTGATTTCCTCAAAGCCACGAGTTTTTTTTCTTTTATTATAGTGACGTTTCAATAACAGCGTTAACATGTATGACAATAACAACAGGAGAAAGCAGCGATAATCCGGAGAGTGTTGTGTGTTATTTTACAAATAGTATTACTTTATTCATATCAAACACAACACCACTCTCACCGTTAATTTAACAGCTGCTGTGTTTTTCGTCATTCGTCTCTCCGCTTTAACAGAGGAGTGTGTCTTCCTTTACGACCGTCTCTAACCACACACACACGGACACACACACATTGACACAGCGCAGACTTGCTAATTATTCACCGCTTAATAAGGTCCGAGTCACTGGGCTCTAAATCACGCTGGGGCTGAGGAGAGAACACAGAGAGACAGAGTGGACGAATAAACCTGTCCTCACTTCCTATTTCACTCTTCCACGAGTCGATTTATGGAAGAATACGAGAACAACTATGAGTTCACATGTTATTTTCTGATGCTAATGTGTCATGTATTTTGGTGTTATTTAACAACGAGAAATGTTTCAGTGTTGGAAGACAGAGAGAGACAGAGAGAGACACAGAGAGAGACACAGAGAGAGACAGAGAGAGAGAGACAGAGAGAGAGACAGAGAGAGAGAGAGAGAGAGAGAGAGAGAGACAGAGAGAGAGAGAGAGAGA
>JANDJT010000012.1:3819874-3829874 GCA_024331685.1 Stegophilus panzeri | reverse complement strand
ATTATTCGACCCCCATTGCAAATCAGGTTTATTGTCAGAATTTACAGAATTTCAGCTGTTTGCGATGAACAAATCAAGCAAAAGCAAGTGAAATAGTTCGACACAACGAATGCTTCAAGTGGTTTCCCCAAATTCAATTGAAAACGCAACTTATAATGACTTCTCCAGTCTCAAAATTATTCTACCCCTTCATGGCGAGCATCTTTAGTACTTACTAGAGCACGCTTTTGCTGTTATGAGCTGCTGCAAACGAGATGCAGATCTTCTGGCAGCGTTCCTGAGGAATCTTAGCCCATTCCTCATGAGCAACAGCCTCCAGTTCAGTAATATTCTTGGGTTTGCGTGCTGCAACCGCCTTCTTCAAATCCCACCAGAGATTTTCTATGATGTTCAAGTCAGGTGACTGATGGCCCTGTAGAATCTTCCAGGACTACTTCTGCAACCAAGCCTTGGTGGAGTTTGAGGTATGCTTGGGATCGTTGTCCTGTTGGAAGGTCCAGTGACGCACAAACTTCAGCTTCCTCACAGACAGCATGAGGTTTTCTCCTAGGATTTCCTGATACTTCAATGAATCCATCGTGCCTTCCACACGCTGCAGGTTTCCAGTGCCAGAGGATGCAAAGCAGCCCCAGAGCATCACCAAGCCTCCACCATGCTTGACTGTGGACAGAGTGTTCTTTCTTCATTCTTCTTCCTCCAGACATACCGCTGATCCATCGTGCTGAAAAATTCCAGTTTTGTTTCATCGCTCAACAGAACGGAATCCCAAAACTTCTGTGGCTTATTGATATGATTCTGAGTGACTTTTCTTGTGCTTTTAGGTCAGTAGTGGTGAACATCTTGGAGTTCTGGCATGGAAACCTTCTGTGTTTAGTACACTTAGTAGTACCTTACTGTGCTCACTGAAACCTCAGTGCCTGTTGCCACCAAGTCTTGTCACTCGAGGGTTTTTTCACAACCTGCCTTCTCACAAATCTGCTTGCAGCCGTTGATATCTTCCTTTTTCTGCCCCGTCCAGGTATTTCATATACTTTCTACCCTTAGCCAGTTCAGGTATTTCATGTGTTCCAGCTCAAACACACCTGGTGCAACTAATGAAGCCCTTGATTATTTCTATCAGGTGTGCTTGATATAACACCTGTTTTGCGTATTTGTGCTGTTGTGAGAGATTCTATTCAGGGGTAAATAATTTTCAAACTGGAGAAGTCATTATAAGTTGCATTTTCAGGTGAATTTGGGGAAAGCCCTTGAAGCATTCATTGTGCTGAACTATTTCAATTGCTTTTGTTTGATCTGTTCAATGCAAACAGCTGAAAGTCTGTACATTTTCACAATACACCTGATTTGCAATGGGGGTTGAATCATTTTGATTGCAACTGTATATACAAATATTATATAGACAGTGTTTTATACTATATAAAAATAAGACTGATTATACACAACACTGTTATTAACATATATCCATTATATTAGCTCTTATGCTATTTTCGGTGCTCATTTGACAGTTGTGTCTTTTCTACAGTAGTGTAATAATGTCCAGGAAACTGAGAACACACTGCAGAGTGATGTAGTGTGTGTGTGTGAGTGTGAGAGAGCTGTACCACAGGATACTGAGCCAGATTGTTGTAGGTTCTTCCTGCGATGGTGTTCAGTTGCATCAGGTAGTCAAAGTTTGAGATTTCCCTGTTCACCCATTTCTGAAACGCAGTCACAGAGTGGTTTTATTTATACAGTAGTTTATCCTTCTCCTTCTCTAAACACTCCAAGGCAACACCAAGTCTCTCACTCAGTGTGAACTGAAGTGGATGTTGTTCTCTTGTATTAGCAGCTGACAGATGAAGAGAGAGATGGATGGAAGGAATTATGGATTAAAGGAGAACGGCATTGATAAAGGGATGGATGGAATAATGGACTGATGAAGGAAGGGAATAATGGTTGGACAGATGGAATGAATTGGTGAAGAGATGGATAGATGGATGGACGGAGAGATGAATGGAATAATATACTGATGGATGAAGGAATTGGTGGAGGGATAGATGGATGTATGGCTGGATGGAATATACTAATGGCTGAAGGGATTGTTGGAAGGATGGATAGATAGATTGATGAATGAACAGAATAATGGGTGGATATGCAGATGGATGGATGAATAGAATAATATGCTGACAGAAAGGGAGTGCTGAATGGATGGAATAATGGAATATACTGATGGCTGAAGGGATCGTTTGGATAGATAGATAGATAGATAGACTGATGAATGAACAGAATGATGGATGGATGGATAGACTAACAGACCAACGAATGAAGTGTGAAATGAATGAAATAATTACTGACGGCTCAATGAAGCAGCTACGAGCGGAATGTGGTGTGTAAACTTTAACCTCTGACCTGGGTGAGTCCAGAGGCCTTGAGGAGCTCCTGGGGCGAGCGAGTGCCATGGAGAGAGAGAGAGCAGAGCAGCAGCATCCGGTTGTAGACTCTATTACGCACCTGACGGGTTTAAATAAATAAATAAACAAACAAACAAACAAACAAATAAATAAATAAATAAAAGAAAGTCAGACCCGGAGAACGTATTATACCGAAAACACATGTATACGTATATTATTCAATTTTAAGAAAATGAGTAGTATGATCACTTCTGCAGCTCAGGAACATTTAGGACAGAGCTGGGAGAGCGTCTCACCTCCTTGTTGAAGTTGAGGAAGTAGTTGGTCTGATCAATGAGGAAGATCTCGAGGGCTGAGCGGCGGAGATTGTACCTGCGCAGGTGAATCTCTCTGATCTGAGACAGCGGCCATTTAAAATCCTGACCCACACCTGCCACACACACACACACACACACACACACACACACACACACAGTATTATTAATATCAGATGAACGGAGGTCGCGTTAAACACAGTCACAAACAAACCTTCATGTGACTGTGCTTAAGTGTGTGTAATTGTTGATTTGTTTTTCTGGCATTTTTACTATTTGTGTTATGTAAGGAGTCTCCAGTGTCAGTGTCAAGAGCAGCGTTCTGACAGGGAAAAATCAGCAGTACAGAGAAGTTCGTCTTTTTTTTTTGTGTAGTTTCTCAGTAATATGACAAGTTGCATGTTTTTTTTTTTGGTCTTCAAAGAAGTTAAAGGGAGAAAAAGGAGACGCTGGTGAAGAAACAACCGTCTACATCTGCTACGACGGGAGCGATAACAGGAAGTGACTTGTTTCATGGACGTTCCACAACAGTTACCGGAACTATAAACGGATAAAACGTATGACGTCGTTTCGTTAATAAATAAATAAATCTCAGGCAAATTGCTGAGGGATAACAGGAATAAATAAATAAATAAATAAATAAATACTTCAGGATGTGCAGTTATTGTAAAAAAAATCAACTTTCCCATAACAGCATGCTCAGCTGCGTTTCATTTATTCTTTTACAGAATGAAGGGTATTCGTATGTTTAATAAAGTGCAAAAGTTTGGATGGTTCTAATATGAGCCGTTACTGTTACACGTAGACAGAAAAATTACCACACACACACACACACACACACACACACACACACACACACACACACACACTCACCCTCCTCTTTCTCAGTGCTGCTGTCGTAGAAGTAAATGTGCTGGTTTGTGATCTCCAGCCGACCAGGAAACACATCCACCACAGTGACCAGCTCACAGTCCTCCATCATCACCAACTTCTCCTTCTGACCCGCGTCCTCATCATCCGCCCTGAGAGCAGGATAGAGTGGTCAGTGATCCACAAGTGTGTGTGTGTGTGTGTGTGTGTGTGTGTATAACTAAATAAAGAAGACTGGCCAAGACATGTTTGGTGTGTGGAGCTCTTTAGTTTTGTATCAGATCTACAGAGCTGGTAAGAGAAGTTTATAGCCTCCAGATTGGAACAGCGCGAACTGCATGCTGAAATAATCACACGCTTGCTCCGGACGGCTGCGTGCAGTTGTTCGGCGTCTCGATGAGACTGGTTTGTGTGGTTTGTGACACTGTTATCTAGAACACTGGACCAAAAGTCATCTCAGAGTTAAAACCGACCATCTGTAGGTCCATCAGCTGAAGCTGAGTCATGTTCTTCCCTCAGAACACAGTTCAGTGGATAGTGATAACGGATAATGAAGAATGGACTGAGGTTTGATGCGACTGACTGATGGATGTATTGACGAATGAAGGGATTAATGGATGGATGAACTAATGGAACCAAGGATAAAGGGACTGCTGGATGGATGGAATAATGGACTGATGGATGAAGTTATTGATGGATGAAGGGATTACTGAATGGATGGATGAACTAATGGAACCAAGGATAAAGGGACTGCTGGATGGATGGAATAATGGACTGATGGATGAAGTTATTGATGGATGAAGGGATTACTGAATGGATGGATGAACTAATGGAACAAAGGATGAAGGGACTGATGGATGGATGGATGAAGGGATGGACTGATGGAATAATATACTGAAAGATGAAGAGAATGATGGATTGATGGACGAACAGGTGGATGGATGGATGGGCCGGATGGAATAATGTGTGTGTGTGTGTGTGTGTGTGTGTGTGTGCACTTCTCACTGTGTGTTCCCGCTTGGATCCTCCTCCGGCAGCTCCAGGATTTCGTCCTCGAGGTCGCTGACCTTCACTTGCTTCACAGCCTCCAACAACAAAGACTCAGTGTTTACCTGCTGATGTTGCACACCTGTAACACACACACACACACACACAGAACACCTGTAGACCTGTAATACGTATACAGTAATAAAAAGCATGTTTTTCTAGAGTGATGTGTGTGTGTGTGTGTGTGTGTGTGTGTGTGTGTTACCCAGATTGTCTCTCAGAGCACTAGCCTCTCTGTGAGGGTCGAAGTTGTAGTTCCTCACCAGCTTCAGACGCATACGGGAGTAATTCTCTGCACTCGACAACTTCCAGTGAATCTCCTTTTGCTGCCTACACACACACACACACACACACACACACACACACACACACACACACACACCCTATAGTGTACATATAATCACATTTCTAGTGTTCCAATAACCTTTCTGTATTTATCATCTTAATGTGTACAAAAACGTCCATATATTAAAGTATAAAAATAACAGGAACGGATTTACCCATAAGCCCCTTTCTGCAACCGTGTAGCATAAACTGTCCGTAAACCCGAGGACGCACACTGACCTGTTAGCCCAGGGTCCTCTATCACCCAGGAGAGACCGCCGTGCCGCTTTCCACTGCCTGACGACGGCGCTGTTCTGCGTGTGCATCTGCTTCAGCATGCTGTTGTACCTCAGGTTCTCCTGACGGGCTCGCCGGCTAAACGGCTCCACGAACTGATCCTGTGTGTTAAATAAAAACAGCTAGTTTACGTACTGGTCCAGTCCGCTTAGACTCGCTAGATTTCATCAGGACTCAAGAAAGTCGTCGTAATATTAGGTGACAACACGTTACATGTATATGTTTTATGAAAACACATTTCTTTTTCAAATGACCAAATCAACTAGTAAAAAAAAGAATATTCCTGCAACCTAGGGCTGGGCGATATGACAAAAATATCATATCACGATACTTGAGGACATTTCACGAAGCGATACATGAAGCGTATCACGAGATGTAATTTAGATAACAAAGTGTAGTAAAATAAACAAACAAAAAAAAAAACAACAACATTAAACTGAGTTTGAGGATGCTTTACTTTAATGCCGACAAAGGCAAAGAAGATTACGTACAATAAATAAATAAATAAATAAAAAGATGTCAAGTCAAATCAATGGCATACATTCAGTACCATTTAATTTGTAATTATTAACAATATAAAAAAAAAACAACAACAACAAAAAAAAACACCACCATACCAACGATATCTCAGAAAAGTGCATCGCGAAATCATTTATCACGATATCGATATATCAGCCAACCCTACCGCAACCCCTTAGTGTACGTGATACCTGAAATCGGATCTTGCTCTCGCCTCGCTCCCTCTCCCGGCGGTGTAGGTTCATCATGAAGGCTTCGTAGCAGTCCTTCCAGTACAGAGCCATGTTCTCATGTCCCTGACTGAACGTCTCGAGCTCGTACTGCTTCATGTACGGGATGATCTGAGGAGAGAAACGGATACGGTTACGCACCTGCCACGTGTCAATTTGCTACAAAATGCGCTTTCCTGCCCAGTTTCTGCATCTCGAACTCAAGCACGCACATATTTGTCGAGGTACACCCTCCATTCGGGTGAGCTGCAGTACAGCTGGAAGTCCTCAAAGAATGACGAGCTGCCGTTGCAGTTCGGAAGCGAGGGGAGGTGCAGCTCCATGTACAGCAGCTTGTGCACTTTGGACAGGAGTGTTCGGAGCAGAGGGACCAGGAACGCGTACGTCTCCTCTTCCCTTCTTCTCCGATCCACCTCTTCCGATCCATCCTTCCGTCTCTCGTCCGTTTCCTTCTGTTCGCCGAGAGAGCGCTGAAGGATGCACTCGACCCGGCCGAGTAGGAAACACGCCTCGTCCTGAGACTCCACGGTTTTCATCTGTAGGATCCCATTCAGCTTCGCCGTTGCCATGGCACACACCTAACACACACACACACACACACACACACACACACGCGCGCTTTATCATTTGTTTAGTTTCTCACCATCACTGAAGCTTCCGGTCACTACCAGAGAACTTCAACCTTAAACTGAGTTTTCAGGCCCGTATGAGGAGTGCTGGACCCTACACACACTGACCTGAGGGTCAGGCTGGGCCATAAATCCGAGTAAGAGCCTGAGGCCGAGCTGTGAGAGCTGGCGCCACTGTGTTCCGGCAGTGTACCACACCATGAGGCCGTCCATCAGCGTGACCGTGTCATCCAGCAGCCTCTCGCTCCACAGTGCCGGGTTTACCAGCCCTTCGGCCTGCAGGAAGTCCTGCACCACGTGCAGCAGTCGCACCGCGTTTTCCGTGTGCTCCGGCAACATGGCTGCCACACAATCCCGGTTATCACTCACAGCGCACTCCAGCATCCGCTCCAACAGACTGCACACGCGTACACAGAGCAGTGACAGTTAGAAACAGATTTAAAAAAAAACAAAAAAACGAAAGAAGTCGGTAAATATAACAGTGTGTGCGTAGTACCAGAGTTTGATGTGGTCGACGGGCAGCAGGAGCTCGTTAGCTGTGCCCAGTTTGGTGAGAGCGGAGAACACCTGTCCCCTCTCCAGCCATGCTGCATCATCCGAGCCAGACACGCCCTTCCACATTACACACAGCACGATCTCCAAAATCATCCGCGCCAACTCCTCCTCCATGCGCTGCACACACACACACACACACACACACACACACACACTGAAATCATTTAATGCTTGGTAATTTCTGTTAAACAGAAGACAGATGCACAAATGGATGAACTGATAGATAGAAGGAAGGATGGATGGCTGTCTGGGGTGGACAGGTGGATGGATGGATGGATAGACAGGCAGAAAGATGGATTGTACAGGTGAAAGGATGTATTGAAAAAATGGACGTGTGGATGGATGGACAGATGGATGAACTGATGAATAGACAGATGGATGGATGGATGTCTGGGGTGGACGGATGGATAGACAGACAGGTGAACAGATGGATTGTACGGAGGTATGGATGGACTGTAAGGGTGGATGTAATATACAAGCAGGTGGATTTAATGATAGATGGATGGATAGGCAGGTGAATGGACTGACATACAGATAGATGGATTGATAGGTAGGTATGTAGATGGACAAGTGGATGGATAGATGGATGGGAGAATGGATAAATGGACGGGTGTGTGGATATACAAGTGAGGGGACGGATCGGTGGCTGTGTAGATGAACAGGTGGATGAATGTCAATTTCTATTATACCATTCCTCATAACGCCATTTTACCTCTGAACTGTTAAAAGACTCTCCCAGAGAGACATTATCGCTGAACAGGAAGCTGTCATCTCCCAGAGAGGAAGTGGTTTCTCGTTCGGGGGCGGTACCAGGGAAGGGTTTGGCGTTGTCCAGTGGTGAGGGAGTCTGACTCCCGTTGTCACCCTGCTCAAGCGCATGAACCTGGCTCAGGTCCAGACTCAGCCCCCTGCTCTGTGAGGTCTCGCTGGGGGTTTCAGAAAGAGACAGCACTTCTCCGTTCTCCTCCAGATTCTCTACACACACAGGAAGTTCCGCCCGGTTCGAGCCGATACTGCCCAGGCTGGCCGAGTCGCCCCGTCCCGAACCGGACCCGGAGTCACCGCTGCAGCTCCGCACCAACACTCGGATCAGTGTGTCCTGCCAACATGGCTGACGGGACAGCTGTAGCGCTGCATCTGCCTGAGACTGCACCAGGGAATACAACTACACACACACACACACACGCACGCACACACACACACAATTATACTTCATTATAAATGAGCTACAATACATTTTAAATTTTTAAATGGTGATTTATAACTTTATATATCTGAAAAGTATGCAAGACAAAACTATTACAATACAAATAATAATCTATATACAATGTATGGCTAAACACTTATAATTTTGTATGTTGTATTTTTTATCCATTTATGGTTACGGTTAATGTTGTGGAACGTCTGTTAAACAAGTTAGGTCCAGATATCATAACAACCCATGTTACAGTAGTCATAAACTGTAGTTCCCACACCAGCCTCTATTCTTTTTATTTGTCTTTGATATTAATAAGACAAAAAACAGAGCTGATCTTGAGACAGAAAGGAGAGAGAGAGAGAGAGAGAGAGAGAGAGAGAGAGAGAGAGAGAGTGTTTAATGCATAGGGCAATAAGTCCTCCGAGCTATTACCCTCTTGCAGATGAGCATGCGCACGCTCAGTTCAGCCCGATGAGTCAGCTGCACGAGAGCCATCAGATCCTTAAAGTTCACCACAGTGTCTATAAGTGAGAGGTCAAAAGGGCATAAGGTCAGAGCCAGTCAACAGAGGGTTGTATCCCATTTCTCTAATTCCACCTCTTCATCCCCTTTCCTAACTTCTTAACTCCTCCCTCTGAGGAAGTGAGGAAAGGAATCAAGAACAGAAGGAAATGAATTTGTCTAGGGACACCTTCACATCTTCTCATCTGACTATATGATCTCATAGATGTGACACACAGACGTTCATTATGTTCGCACAGACCTGTGTGGAGGATTTGGTTGAGGAGGCACTTGACGAGTGTGGGGGTGATGTGAAGGTCAGGGAAGAGGAGTGTGAGGCCAGAGTAGCTCACTTCTCGCAGCCTCAGCCGCTGCTTATTCTTCTCATACACATGGTCACACCTCAGCATGCGCTCAAACAGCTGTGCACACGCACACACACACACACACACACACCCCTGAAGTCAGTATGAGGAAACAGCATTTAATGCTCCAATACAGGATTGTAAACAGTCAATGTAGGCCAAATAACAACACACACTGACATTCCTGATACACAATAAATCAGTGTGTGATGGAGAATGGTGTAACATGGTGACACGGTGCAAAATGATGAAGGTTGGTGTAAGGTGAGTGAAAGTTGGTGCAAGATGGTAAACACTGGTCTAAGATGGTAAATAATGGCGTGTATGCTGGTGTGAAAGTCGGCACAAGATGGTGATCACTGGCGTACAATGGTGAACACGGAAATAAAATTGTGAATGTCTGTGTAAGATGGTGAGCACTTGCATACAATGGTGAACATTGGGGTAAAATGGTGAATGTTGGTGTAAGGTGGTAAGCATTGGTTTAAGATAGTGAACCATGGTGTAAGATGGTGAACGTCGGTGTACGATGGTGAACACTGGTGTAAGATGGTGAATATTATTGTAAGATGGTGAATATTATAGTAAGATGGTGAACAGTGGTGTAAGATGGTGAATATTATTGTAAGATGGTGAACAGTGGTGTAAGATGGTGAATATTATTGTAAGATGGTAAATATTATAGTAAGATGGTGAACAGTGGTGTAAGATGGTGAATATTACTGTAAGATGGTAAATATTATTGTAAGATGGTGAACAGT
>JANDJT010000012.1:3802633-3818017 GCA_024331685.1 Stegophilus panzeri | reverse complement strand
ACATAACAATACTGTCAGCATCCATGTCTCTGACAAAGAACAGAAAAGGTTGCCAGATTCTGTAAAATTTCCCAGTCTCTCCCCTGATAGTATACCTAATCTTTTCCAACTTAAGATGACACATGACTTCCCTGACCCAATGACTATACACCGGTGGATCCTTCCATCTAAACAATATTAATCTCCTGGCCAGGAGAGTGCAGAAGGACATCATGTTGATCTCACACCATCTAAAAAGGAGTATTCTCCGGGGTCACCCCAAACATCGCAATAAGAGGGGGCGGCTGTACTACTCTTCCCAATATCTTAGTAAAAGTCTCAAACCGTATCCTTTTTAATGATGGATAATTATAAACCGGATCATCAGAACCGTTGTAGACAGGAAGCTTAATAAACCCAGCTATTGATGAGACCGACATGCTGCTCTAATCGAATTAGTGACATGTGACTAAGAGTAGGCTGGAAAGCCTGCAGGAAAGACATGCCTAATTAAACGACATATTACTGAATTAAAGGTCTGAGCGGAATAGAGAGACGCAGTAAAGAGGCGACATGCTTTTAATTTGCACTTCGGCACAGACTGATATCAAAACCATCAAAGACGATGATTCGGCTTAGAACACACACCCGGTGCGTCGGTGTGACGGAGAATGCCGGCGCTTAGCGGAGGCGGTTGCTGTTGTAGACGAGGTTAGCGTCTGATGGCGAATGTTGTAATGGATAATGTTTAAACTTGTAATAAGATGATGAATGATCGAGCCAAATCAGGTTTCATTTTTCATATTTAACACTAATAGTGCTGATTAGTCTTTACACTTCACATACTGTTACACACATCATGATATGTAAGTACATAATATGAAGGTAGAATAACCACATCAAATCAAAAGTAGAAACTGTGCAAAAAAAAAAAAAAAACCCCAGAAATACTAGTGCGGTATATTAGAAGACTGTCCGTGTGCAAAGATACAGGCAAGTGATAGCGACATGACATGTATTGAAAGACTGCTGAAAGGGTAATAGTGCAGGTAAATGGGTAAATCCCATTTTTCACTATTTATCATGTGCTAGTGAATACAAATACAACCCCGATTCCTAAAAAAGTTGGGAGGCTGTGTAAAATGTAAATAAAAACAGAATGCAATGATTTGCAAATCTCATAAACCCGTATGTTATTCACAATAGAACATAGAAAACATATCAAATGTTTCAAACTGAGGAAATGTACCGTTTTAAGGAAAAAAAACGAAGGTCATTTTGAATTTGATGGCCGCAACACGTCTCAAGAAAGTTTGGACGGGGGGGGGGCAAGAAAAGGCTGGAAAATGAAGTGAGAAACGGCTGGAGGTTAATTGTAAACAGGTCAGTAAGATGATTGGGTATAAAAAAAAAGAATATCTTAGAGAATAAGAGTCTTTTAGAAGTAAAGATGGGCAGAGGTTCACCAATCTGCGAAGAACTGCGTCTAGAATTTGTGGAACAATTTCAGAGTAATGTTCCTCAAGGTAAAATTGTGAAGACTATGAATATATCATCATCTACAATACATAATATCATCAAAAGATTCAGAGAATCTGGAGAAATCTCTGTGCGCATTGCATGCCCGTGATCTTTGGGCCGTCAGGCGGCACTGCATTAAAAACAGGCATGATTCTGTAATGGAAATCACTGCATGGGCTCAGAAACACCTCCAGAACTCATTGTCTGTGAACACAGTTCGCCGTGCCATCCACAAACGCTGGTTAAAGCTCTATCAGGCAAAGAAGAAGCCATATGTGAACATGATCCAGAAACGACGCCGTCTTCTCTGAGCCAAAGCTCATTTAAAATGGACCGAGGCAAAGTGCAGAACTGTTCTGTGGTCAGACGAATCGAAGTTTGAAATTCTGTTTTGGAAACCATGGACACCGAATCCTCTAAACTAAAGAGGACTAAAGAGGAGAGGGACCATCCGGCTTTTTAGCAGCGCTCAGTTCAAAAGCCTGCATCTCTGATGGTATGGGGGAGCATTAGTGCCTATGGAATGCACATCTGGAAAGGCATCATCAATGCTAAAAGATATATACAGGTTTTACAGCAACATCTGCTTCCATCCAGATTCCATCCCATCTTTACTTCTGATCGACGCCGCCCCTCTAAGACACTCTTTTTATACCCAATCATGTTACTGACCTGTTCCCAATTAACTTAAGTAGTTGCAAAATGTTTCTCCAGCTGTTTCTTTTTAGTAACACTTACGTTTCCAGCCTTCTGTTGCCCTGGCCCCAACTTTTTTGAGACGTGTTGCGGCCATCGAATTCAAAATTACCTCCTTTTTTTTCCTTAAAACAGTACATTTATTCAATTTAAACATTTGATATGTTCTATTGTGAATAACATATGGGTTTATAAGATTTGCAAATCACTGCGTTCTGTTTTTATTTACATTTTACACAGCGTCCCAACTTTTTTGGAAATGGGGTTGTATTAAATAGAAAAGCATTTCTTTTTTTTTTTCTATTGCCCTATAGTTTTTCACCCTATCCCTCACCTGCTCTTCATCTCCGATAGCAGCAATGTATCCCAGAATGCTCTGGATCTCGTCCTGACTCACGCCTTTGCTGATGTAATACTTGAGAAGGCCACAAAGCGACGCTCTGATGGTCCGAACATCGTCCTCGCTCATATCGCCCTCGCGATTCCTGCTACTCGGAGAGAATTGGCAGGATGGGGGAAAAAGACGGGCAAAAGTGAAGAGGAGAGAAAAATATTGTTCCTAAAAATGTTCCGATATGTTCACTAACACGCCTTCATCCACTTCCTCTACCACCTACACCACACAAATATAGCTGAAACCATCTGCTCAGAGATTTACGCTGTTAATATAACAGTTTATTATTAGAATTCGATCGATGTGAAGCGATGATGTGAACATGTTGTTAATATAGAACAAGTACGTCGATATAAATCTGTGATTGAATTACAGTAACGAAACACAGGAGTGAAGCATTATGGGAAATCGCTTCTCACCTATAGTAAAGGCGGACCGTGTCGAGCAGGAACTGCACTCCGTATTTCTTCCTGAACTGCTTCCTGCTGTCTTTGACGACGGTGGACATGTACTGGATGTGACCTTGAGCACAACAAATAAACACTAACACAGAAGAACTTAAAACAAACACCCATACAAATGCACACACACACACACACACACACACACACACACACACACCAAAGAGACTGACCGATGCGCAGGGGAAAGTCTCCTTGGTTCCAGATGTTGAAGTTGAACAGCAGGTGTGTGTGCAGCTGTTGCAGGAGCTGGGGATTCTTCTCATATGTCACCTGCTCGATCAGCAGCTGTACGGCGACCAACACACTCACGTCCACCAGAAACGCAGGCAGCTACACACACACACACACACACACACACACACACACACACACACACACAGAGACACACAGAGAAAAGATTATGATATTGGTATATTAAATGTAATACTGTAAATGAAATCAAGAGACAGACAGACAGGTAGACAGACAGACAGGTAGACAGACAGTGTGTGTGTGGTGTGTGTACCTTCTGCAGCAGGGCAGCGAGGGTGGCCACGCTGTGTGTGTGCAACAGCGTCTCCTGGTTTATTGTGTGTCTGTGCAGGAAGTGCTTCAACACTAACAGGAAGGTCGCAGCAAGATTTTTCTCCAAACGGGCCTCTGAAACACACACACACACACACACACACACACATACAGAGACAATGATTAACAGCACTATAAGATGTTAATGAGATCCAAGACCAGAGCGTGCACACACACACACACACACACACACACACACACACACACACACACCTGAGGCTCTGTTGGAAGGCAGTATGACCCAGTCTCCATCAGTGGGCGTGGTAGACTCAGGGGTCACACCCTCTGACCCCGAGAAGCCAGTGTGCTGTTCAGGGGTCAAGAAGGTCAGCTGCTCCAGAATGGGGAACAGCACAGGAAGTCCTCCGATACAGTTAATGATGTCCTACACACACACACACACACACACAGTGCATAATCAGTGAAACGCAATGCATGAAGACACACGTGAGTGTGTGTGTGTGTGTGTGTGTGTGTGTGTGTGTTGCCTCTCCCACCTTGACGTCCCAGTTGACCACTTTATTCCCCGTCAGTCGTCCGTGCAGTAGATTAGGGGACAGGTCCACACAGATAGGGTTCCTACAGGCCTAACAGGAGCCAGGGGACACGTTTCAGTACTGCACATCCCAAATCACAGCGTACTCACTGTGTAGTGCACTATTCTACAAACTCAGTTTCAATCTACAGTGCAAGATGTTAATGTGCATATTACACGTTATTAACGAAAACGACAGAATACCCAGAATGCAGTGAAAGTGAGGTGTGTGTGGTTTGGGACATTGGGACATTGAGACATTTGTGATATCGTTCAGATGGCCTACATACTAACTAGGGCGTGTGGTTTGGGACACGTGCACAGTGCATTAATAAAGTGAATAGGAATAGTGTGGATCGGGAGACGTCCGCGGTGCATTAATAAAGTGAATAGGGCGTGTGGATCGGGACACGTCCACGGTGCATTAATAAAGAGAATAGGGCGTGTGGATCGGGACACGTCCGCGGTGCATTAATAAAGTGAATAGGGCGTGTGGATCGGGACACGTCCGCGGTGCATTAATAAAGTGAATAGGGCGTGTGGATCAGGACACGTCCGCGGTGGATGGTGTTTCCATGGTTAAATCCACTACTGTAGGTCACTTGTTCTGTTTCTTGTATAAGTGTGCGCCATCCACTTACCTTTGGTGAATAGTGTAGGAGGAGTTTGGTACTGAGGTCACCGAGCTCCGCCTCCTGACTTTTAAAGGGAGAAATGCAGTTCGGCCCTGAAACGAGGAGTCGAAGAGTTTAGACTCGGACCATAAACGATGCCCAAATATTACATTACATCTCTCTGTTCTACATGTCTACCTGTCTGTCTGTATTTCAGTCTAGCTGTCTGTCCATCTGTCTCTCTGTTACATAGCTTGTATCTTCTGTCTATTTGCTAGTATATATCTATCTATCTGTCTGTCTGTCTATTTGACTGTATACCTGCTTAACTGTATGTCAGTTTGGACACCGTTCTGTCTGTGTGACTGCCTGTCTGTCTGGACATCTTTCTGTCTGTCTGATTGTTTGTTTGTCTGGAAACCTGTCTGTCTGTCACTCTGGACACCTCTCTGTCTGTGTGACTGACTGTTAGTCTGCCTGTACATCTGTCTGTCTGTGTGGACACCTATGTAGACATCTGTCTATCTCAACAGCTGTCTGTCTGTCTGTATGTGAGACTGTCTTTTCACTCGGACAGCCTGGACATCTGTCTGTCTGTCTGTCTGGACACCTCTGGGTCTGTTGGTCTCAACATTTTTCTGTCTGTCTGTCTGGACAGCTGTCTGTATACCTGTCTACTTGTCTGTGTAACTGTCTTTTTATTTGTCTGTCCATCTCTCTATACACATCTCTAACAGTCTGTCTATTTGTCTGTGTACTTGTCTATCTCTCTGCCTGTCTGTCTCTCTGTACAGTTGTATACCATACCTGTGTTGTACAGAGCTCTGATGGTGTTGGTGTTCAGAGCATCACTAAACACCATCACAGTGCTCAGGTGTCCCTGCAGTGATGTGGGTCGTCCCCACTCACTGTCCTGCGTCCCAGGGGAGATCAGAGCCAGCCTGGACAGTCCCCCCCACACAGACGTGCGAGATGGAGGGGGGTCGGCGATCTGAGACGGGGGAGGGGTGGTGGTGCGCTGACCTGCGGAGCCGATACAGCATGACGTGAACACCTGGGAGGAGAGACAGACAAGAATGTGTGCCATTGTGTGTTTCCATCAGTCCATAAGTTCATTTTTACATTTTTATCAGTTCATTTCTGTCAGTCTGGACACCTGTCTGTCTGCCTGTGTGTCTGCATGTGTGTCTATCTAGCATGCCTATCTATCTAGACCACCGTTTATCTGTCTGTCTGGACACCTGACTATCGATTCCTTTTGTTTAATTGTTTAGACAACTGTATATAATCTGTCTCTCTGTACAACTGTTTACAATCTGTCTGTCTGTCTGGAGACCTGTCTATCGATCAATGTATTTAATTTTCTAGACTACTATCTATGATCTGTCAATCTGGACGCCCGTCTGTCTGTCAGCCTGTA
Organism: Stegophilus panzeri; assembly: GCA_024331685.1. Lineage (NCBI taxonomy): Eukaryota > Metazoa > Chordata > Actinopteri > Siluriformes > Trichomycteridae > Stegophilus > Stegophilus panzeri. Next base: position 3,811,830 of record JANDJT010000012.1, on the reverse strand, counting down.
CGCCCGTCTGTCTGTCAGCCTGTACGCCCGTCTGTCTGTCAGCCTGGACACCCGTCTGTCTGTCTGTCAGCCTGTACGTCCGTCTTTCTCTCAGTCTGTACGCCCGCCTGTCTGTCAGACTGTATGCCTGTCTGTCTGTCAGTCTGTACGCCTGTCTTTCTCTCAGCCTGTACGCCCGTCTGTGTGTCAGTCTGTACAACTGTCTGTCTGTCAGTCTGTATGCCCGTCTGTCTGTCAGTCTGTACGCCCGTCTGTCTGTCAGTCAGTCTAGACACCTGTCAATCTATCTGTGTGTTTTTCTGTTTAGACAACTGTCTAATATTTGTCTGTCCCTTTGTTTGCATGTCTGGACACATCTATCAGTCAGACAGTCTGTCTGTATGCCAGTCTAGACACCTGTCTGTCTGTCTGTCTGTCTGCCTGCCTGCCTGTCTGGACACATATCAGTCAGTCATCATGTGTCTCCATCACCTCCTGTCATACAGAATGTTCTGAACAAAAGCAACAACATGGCATCATCTTCTCTTTCTGCATCTATTCGTATCTCAATTTCTGCTCTAACAAAAAAAACAGTTGTCACATTAAGACTAAATTTCTTCTCGCAGAAGAACCCGTTCTTGCACCTTACACGTTTTGTTCAGTCGATACCGTCCTGACAGAGAACCAGAGTGAAATCAACACAATAAGAAGGAACACAGGAATATTCTCCACCTCATACTTATCTGACAGATTTGTGAACGATCCTAATGCCCTATTATGTTAGTGTGTGACGAGCGTGTGTGTGTGTGTGTGTGTGTGTGTGTAGTACAGAGAAAGTGTACTTCATAAGCACCTCGGCCATGTTGGGGTACTTCAGCGGTGCTGACAACTTCAGCTGCCCGTCCACGTAGATGTAGACGAGACTCTGTCCGAACGGTCTCTTCCCAGGAACATGCACGACGCCAATATAATGCTTAAAGACAACATAAAGAGAAACAGGGTTTTTTTTTTTTTGTTTGTTTTCTACAATCCTCAAACGTACTGATACAGTGTCTGGAAATTGCGCAATACATCTGCTACTTCGCACACTGTACACGGTTATTCTTATCATCATTACAGTAGAACAGTTTCATCTTTCATTATTACTTCCCTGATTGCCTCGTTCTATTTCTGCTGCATTTGCTTCAATTCGCACTGTGTTATTTGGAACAATACACAAGTACGTACGTGCGTACCTCCGATTCGTCTGTCCGTTTCACCTTCTCAGTGGCTGTCCAATTACTACACAGATCTAACAATGCGTCTTGTTACGCATCAGACTTTCCATCCATCTGACCGTCCGACCTTGTAATTGATCACCCGTCTGTCTACATGTTTAACTCTTTTCATCTGACTACCCATCTGTATGTCTGCATATACATCCATCTGAGTATCTATCTATCCATCTATCTATACGTCTGACCGTTTGTCTGTCTATCCATCGCTCGGACTTTTTTCCCTTTGTACGTCTATCTGACGAATGAGCTGCCGATCTATCACTGTTTCTTTGCGTCTATCTGACCATCTGTATATCTGTCTGTCTATTTATCTGTCCATCTGTAAATCTCCATGTCTATCTGACCATCTGTCTGTCTATTCGTCTAGCCGTCTGTAAATCTACACGTCTATCTGACCATCTGTCTGTCTATTCGTATATCTGTCTGTCTATTCTCCTTCCTCTCTCAGAGTGAATCCTGGGTTATGTATAAGCTTATCCTGGGTTACATGAGAGGCAATGCTGGGATATGTAGTTTTTGGTGTGTAGTGATGTCACTGACCCACAGTGAGTCACAGAAGCAGTAATCAGGCAGCGAGACCGTGACGTATTCCTTTTTACTGCACACCGCCACCACCAGAGAGCCAGAGGAGCTTATGAAGGCCTCGAACCCTGTACCTCCAGGCGTAAAGAAACTACACACACACACACACACACACACACACACACACACACAGAGAGAAAACATGTATGGTTTGTTTGAAGGGAAACTATTATGATGCACTCTGATTGGCCCCGCCCCTAATTCCCCTAAACCTCTCCTACCTGTATAACTGCTTTCTCTTCTCGCCCTTGCCGGCTGGTTCCAATTGGTCCTGGTCCAATGACAGCCAGGACAAGAAACTGAAGGCAGAGCCTGGCCACCTGGAAATGGTCGGCACGGCGATACCCGCCATGGGCGGGGTCAGATCGAAGTAGTGTGTTGCGCTGTGGAGCGTGTGCTTCCGGAGCATGGCGAGCAGTGAGCGCAGCACCAGCTCGGTGTAAGGATGAAGGTGGTTCTCAGGGGTCCGCAGGAGGCTCAGAAGGCGATGGAGCTCGGCCCCGCTCAGAGACTCCGCCCCGAGAGCACCCAGAAGAGTCAGAAGGCTCTCTGCACATACACGTGGCAGACTTGCGTCTCTCTCGAGCGTGGAGAGAACACACTCCGGCATGCGTGCGTTGACGCAGGCGGCCCGCGTGCGCCGGTTTAAGGCGCAGATCCTCCGGAGCCAATCGGCCGCGAAGATCTGCAGCTCGGCCGAGTCGAGTTCCGGCAGCCAGCGGATCAGGAGGAGGAGCGGCTCCACGTTACTGATCCCCAGAAAACCCACGGAGGAGTGATCACCCTCCACCGCCTGCAGAGACGGACACAAACACACAGATTAAAGCCGACATTGCTGTAATCCGTGGCACTCGGAAACGGTGCAGCCGTCACCTTGGAATTCTACATCCGAAAACAAACATGCGGAGATGAATAAAGGTGGCAGGTGTACGTGTCTCACCATGTTCATGAGCTCCTTCAGCAGGTTCCTGGACGGCTGTCCCAGAGAGACGAGCACCTCGTACAGGTGGTTGTAGCCGATCCGCTCCTTAAACACTTCCTGAATGGGTGGAGCTTATGAGTAATCAGTGCTAAAGCTTGGTGACATGACTTCTAATTTACGCGTGTCTGTGAGACTGACCTTGGCGGCTGGCGATTTATGCATCACCGTGGTGAGGGTTTTGATCGTTGCCACGGTAAGAGAGTCCAGCCTGCCTTCAAAGACCTGATAGGTGGAAACACGCGTCAATCAACTGACATAACGACAGGGTTTCAGCACCTTCTATTCCTGCCTTTGCTTAATCGGTATTGAAAGTATACAGTAATCGATCGTTTTCCTTTTGATAATTAGGGTTCCTCGTTATTAATTATAATGCATCGTTTGGATACACGATAAAGGCAGCAGTAGAAAGTGTGTGTTCCTCTTATTAGGAGGACCGTCCCACTTGTTCTTAAAAATGTCCTTAATTATTTAAAGGTTTAGTACAACATGTGCATGAGTCATTCAAAAGGAACTAACACATTACATGCATGTTGCATCGTTACCATAGTAACGGCGTACATTCCGGTAAATTATTAACCTGTAATATGAATAACACTGTACTAAACCCTTAGATAATTCATTAAGGTACAGGAACTGATTGTGTTTAGTGTTTTTGGGAGAGTTTCTGGAGTATCAGTGATTGATTACGACTAGGGTTTTAAGATTGTTCCCTCAACCATAAAAAGTCCCAGATTCCTGCTCCGACAGGTTCAGGTGTTTCCATCCACTTCTGGTACTTCCTGTTCCTGGACTGTTCACTTCTCTAACACAACTTAGGCCGGTTTTTAGCTAATTAAATGGTTTAACCAGGAGAGAAAAGCACTAAAATGTACAGGACAAGCGTACTCCAGGACCCAGATTGATTAGCACTGTCTTTCAGGAGGGTGAAAAACACTTTTTATTTTCATTTTTAGGAAGATTTAGCACACACAGCCATTAGGAGGTGTTCTATCGCCGTTTAGTCGTCAGTTTGTCTCCGTGAGCTTTGCGGTCACTTAGACACAAACCAACTGCGCCGTGAACAGTGCTCGGTAATTTACAGCCGATTCACGTTTAGCGACGTATGAAGAAAATCAGAGTTACGTTGAAACGTTGGGAATTCTTAGCTCGTTTTTTTTTTTTTTTTTTTTTTTTTTTTTACACACACAAAACTTTACTAAACGATAAATGAGGTTTATTGTCTCTATGTTTAAAAAAAAACAAAACAAAACAGTGAGTCATGGAACACGAACTCAACAACCAGTTTCCATCCTAATTTACGGCTTTATTCAGGAAACACCTCTTGCGCAACGAACAGGTGGATGGAAAACACGTGTCTGTGGAGGGAACAAAACCCACACATACACTTGTACCCAAAAGTTTGCGTACCCCTTGCAGAATCTGCTAAATCTTAATACCGTCAACAAAATAAGAAGGATCATAAAAATCCCATGTTGTTTTATTTAGTCCTGTCCTGAATAAGCTATTTGTAAATGACCCTGTACAGAAGTTTACACACCCTTGATTCTTAATACTGTGTGTCGTTACCTGGATGATCCACGACTGTTATGTTTCGTGATAGTTGTTCACGAGTCCCTTGTTTGTCCTGAGCAGTTAAACCACCTACTGTTCTTCAGAATAAATCCTCCAGGTCCTGCACATTCTTTACTTTTCCAGCATCTTCTGCATATTTGACCCCTTTCCAAGAGCAGCAGCTATATGATGCCGAGATCCATCTTTTCACAATGCGGACAACTGAGGGACTCGTACACGACTATTACGTAAGGTGCAAACGTTCACTGATGCTCGAGAAGGCAACACGATACGTTAAGATCCGGGGGGATGTAAACTTTTGAACAGGATGATCGGTGTGAAAAACAACATTAAATGTGCTAAATCGGTATTCAGATTCAGCAAGGGGTATGCAAACTTTTGGGCACAACTGTAAACAGCCAACATGGCTGGCGGTTTGAAGAGCAGAGAACTGGACAATGAAGCATTTTCCTTTATATGACCATGCAGAAGCAGCACACATACGTGTACACACACACACACACACACACACACACACACACACACACACACACACACACCACGTTCACCCAGGCATAGGCATTCCCAACATTTATCTCCGTCCAACCAAGCGCACCTTTTATTAGCCCTAAAGGGTCACGTGAACAGCTGTTAGAGAAAGCAGGAAGTGTTTTGGCGCTGGAGGGACAGGGACAGACGTACAGCGTGGACTGAAAGCCACACACGATGCAGTTTGAAGTTCAGGAAGACGTGGATGTAAATGAGCTTAAAATCAAACAAAAAAGGAAACGCCCTTACAGGCAACGAATAAAAGAACTCAAGAGGAAATAAAAGCTAAAGAAGCAGGATGGACAACAATCATCATAGACCGTATGAATGACCAAGCAACAGGCCACTCCATTAGAGGCCACTGTGCAACTTCGGGTGGGTGTTGAAAGGGGGCGGGGCTTCAGTTTCCATTTTTAATTGAGGTGGGCGTAGCTTTAGGGCTTGTGTGTTGGTTCATGATAGTAGGATCTCGTGTTGAGTTTAAATGGATGTTTGAGGGTTTTTACGTGTCATCCATTCACATTAAGGGTACTCGGGGGTACTCGGGGGTACTTTAACCTTCGTAGGATCACTTCACACAGGTGTATGGGGTATCTCACTGGGGTCATTCAAGTGTGGGCTTTAAGCCTTGTGTGTTTAGTTCAGGTGGATGTTACGTTCATTTAAGGCGAGATCGTCGGAATGCGAGTGGGTGTGGCCTCGTCCTGGAGTGGCCCAGCGGGCGGAGTGGCAGGTTCAAGGTGACAGGTGGGTCTGTACCTGGCTTTCAATCTCTCCTGTCAGTAACCTGTTGGTTAAATCTTTCTGTTCTTTGTCTGCTGCGGCGAACCGAACGTTTACCAGCTGCAGCCCGCATGCGCAGTTAAGACAGACAGGAAGACAGGAGACAAAACAAGTGCAAAGGGTTAAAAACGGTATTAAAAAGTCACGAGGTCAGAGGTTACGGCACGAAGTAGTGCCTCAAGCATTCCGTTCCTAAGGAGAGAAAAGACATGCACGCCGGGTAAGCAGACTGTAGTTCAAGAGAGCGTGCACACGACATAGAGGATCTACAGACAGAGGAGAGAGGATATAACACGCAATATATCTACAAAGACAGATTAATATGATTATACTGATGAACTTCTCACTCACGCACAGAGAAATACAGCGTGGGTTCGAAACACCAAGTGCACTCACAAACCTTCATACGACACACAGGAGTAGCGTGTGAACTAGAGTAAGGGGATTAGTCTCCAAGCAGCCGAACTCTCAGGTTTCTAACACTAGATGGTTGAAGAATAAAGAGCAGCTAAGTGAAATGGTGTAATATTTGGTGGCGATCTCGGAGGGCGTGACCCGAGCGTATAATAAACGATAATACACCTGTTTCATAGTTCTACAGTGAACCCAACACTGCAGACACTTACAGGGCTCGGAGGGTTCTGTAGGACTTCTGGGTTCTGAATTTTCATTCTGAGGTTTTCTTTATATTCGGAGTTGTTGTGTTTTAATGATGTATACTATATTTCGAGTTCTGGGTTCTGAACGAGCTGGGTTTGTCGAGTTCTGAAGTCTTGAAAAGTACTGAATTCCGAGTTCTGAATTAAAATTCTGATCGGCAGGACTGGGCTCTAAATTCTGAATTACATCTGAATAGGTTTTTCTTTCTGAATCCTTAAAAAGAATCACTGAATTCTGACTTTCAGGGCTGGATTGTAAATGATGAGTTTTGGTGGTGGATATGTTCTAGATTTTGAGTTCTTGTTTCGGAGTTTTTTCTTCTGAATGCTGAGGCATGGGGTTGACGGTCATGGTCATGGAGATTAATTCTAATTAAGCTCTGGGATCTGAATTTTATATAAGTTTTGAATTTTGGGTTCTTAATTACAAGCAAGTTGTGAAATCTGAATTCTGAGTTCAGGTTTCTGGGTTCTGAGTCCAGGTTTCTGGGTTCTGAGTTTGGGTTTCTGGGTTCTGAATTCGGGTTTCTGGGTTCTGAATTCGGGTTTCTGGGTTCTGAATTCTGAGTTTGGGTTTCTGAGTTCGGGTTTATGGGTTCTGAGTTCAGGTTTCTGGGTTCTGAGTTCAGGTTTCTGGGTTCTGAATTCTGAGTTCGGGTTTCTGGGTTCTGAATTCTGAGTTCGGGTTTCTGGGTTCTGAGTTCGGGTTTCTGGGTTCTGAATTCTGAGTAAGGGTTTCTGGGTTCTGAATTCTGAGTACAGGTTTCTGGGTTCTGAGTTCAGGTTTGTACGTTCTGAGTCCGGGTTTCTGGGTTCTGAATTCTGAGTTTGGGTTTCTGGGCTCTGAGTATGGGTTTCTGAATTCTGAGTACGGGTTTCTGGGTTCTGAGTTAGGGTTTGTGGGTTCTGAGTTCAGGTTTGTGGGTTCTGAATTCTGAGTTTGGGTTTGGTTCTGAATACATAAATATGTTCTATCTCTGAATTTTATTATCTCTGAATCTCCATTCTGAGCTCTGAATAAATTCAGTTGAGGAGTTCTGGGTTCTCAATTAATCATACAAGTTCTGAATTCGGGATTCTGTACGAGGTGTGAGTTGGGTTCTTACCTTGCTGTTCTGTAAGAGGCAAGTAAGGTGCTCAAAACAGTTGCTGTTGAGGAAGATGGCCTGAAGAACGGGCCGGTCAGAACACTCAAACATGTCCTGTATTGTGTCTGATAGACAGATAGAAAGAGAGAGAGAGAGAGAGAACAGATGATGAAGGCATTAGGATGAAGGTGAGCAACAGTAAACTGATGACAGCCCTGAGTAGCACACTTTTCCCCGTTCCACTCACCGAGCATGTTCACCTGCAGCGCCACCAACCGGCTCTCCCAGTGGTGGGAACGGGGTGAGGTCGGGTGACCTTTGACCCCAGCTGTGTTAGGGTCGTAGTTGAGCAGTTTGAAGTAGCTGTCGAGCACGGTGCTGATCTCCACCTGTCTCTGATCAGAGCTGCTGGCCAGCAGGCTGTGCACCACCTCCCTCAGACAGCACAGAGTGAGCACCGCCTTCCGGTCTGGGGCGGCTCCGTCCCAATCCTCTCCCTCCTCACCTTCCCCTATGCACTCGCCAGCACCCAGTACACCCAACAACACCTCCATGGTGGCAGGGGAGATGGCCAGGAGAGCGTTACGCTGTGGGGGAAAAACAGTGGTAGCTGTCTTAGCTGTTTATGAATTTATTAAAGTCACATTTTCATGGTTATGAAGACATACTACAGCTAGCTGTATGGATATCACACGAGCCTTGCGCTCCCGGAGCAACAAGGGAAACAGGAAGTAAATAGAAGACCACTCACTAGATACCAACATAGAGTGGTTTGGGCAACAGGAAGGACAGTGAAAAATCACTGCTGCGTTAAAGACATAGTACTGATTATTACTGTTGATGATGCCGAAGTGCAAAAGTAAACATCCCCACCTGTCCACCGGCAACTATGGATCCAAAGAGGTGGAGGAGACAACACTTCAGACTGTCTTTCAGATGCTCACTCTCCTGAAAACACTCTGAACACACACACACACACACACACACACACACACACACACACACACACACAGGTAATCAGTTACTGGGGCCTCGTGTTATCTATGCAAAGAAAAACCTGCAGTTAGATGTGCCCTCTGGAGCTGCACTTGTTCACTCAATGGCCTCTGTGTGTGTCTCAGCTGATAGACAGAAGGGCAGGACAGTGATTTTACACACACACACACACACACACACACACACACACACACACACAGGCTGCTTTGTGCAAGGGCTGACATGTTATCAGCAGCTCAGTGCAGCTCACAAATAGGGTGCACAAAGAAGAGATTCATCCAGAGAGAGAGAGAGAGAGAGAGAGAGAGAGAGAAGGAGAGGGAGAGAGGGACAGACAGACAACTATTCTGTTACTTGTTCATTGTACATGTCTAATACAATTTGTTCTAATTGGCTGAGAGCAGTACAGCGTGTTCTAATTGGCTGAGAACAATCAGACTGTTGGCATATGATAGTGTTTGATGGTGTGTGGTGGTGTGAGGTGGTGTTTGTTGGTGTGTGGTGGTGTTTGATGGTGTGAGGTGGCGTATGATGGTGTGTGGTGGCGTGAGGTGGTGTTTGTTGGTGTGTGGTGGTGTTTGTTGGTGTGAGGTGGCGTATGATGGTGTGTGGTGGTGTGAGGTGGTGTTTGTTGGTGTGAGGTGGCGTATGATGGTGTGTGGTGGCGTATGATAGTGTTTGTTGGTGTGAGGTGGCGTATGATGGTGTGTGGTGGCGTATGATGGTGTTTGTTGGTGTGAGGTGGCGTATG
>JANDJT010000012.1:3770802-3781165 GCA_024331685.1 Stegophilus panzeri | reverse complement strand
ACAGTGCACTACGTCCAATACAAAGCCATTTGGTATTCCGCTTCCTATGAAGGGTATTAAACGGTGGACCCTATACCCTATACAGTGCACTACGTCCAATACAAAGCCATTTGGTATTCCGCTTCCTATGAAGGGTATTAAACGGTGGACCCTATACCCTATACAGTGCACTACGTCCAATACAAAGCCATTTGGTATTCCGCTTCCTATGAAGGGTATTAAACGGTGGACCCTATACCCTATACAGTGCACTACGTCCAATACAAAGCCATTTGGTATTCCGCTTCCTATGAAGGGTATTAAACGGTGGACCATATACCCTACACAGTGCACTACGTCCAATCCATTCACTATTCCACTCTACAGTGGTAGCTCATTGGCTGCAGATATATTTTGTCAGCGTGTTATTGGCCGAGTGTCTTCCCACACAATATTACTTTTACAATATTAATATCTCTTGGTTGATCAAAAAAAAAAAATTTGTTGGTTGTTGGATAGCTTTCTTTTTTTTTTTTTTTTTCTACAATGTGGTGGTTATCTAACAGGTGCTTCTCAGAGGTGTTTCACCAACTTTATACACAGTCGGGGCTTCTCCACTAGTAAAACTACAGTAAAAGTCTTTCATTAAACTCCTCGCTGGTCTCCATATTTAAGCTTTTGTCCGATTTAAGATTCTGCGAGGGTATCTTGAAGTCAGCCGAGCACTGCGACACATCGGGTATCCAATCACAGCGAAGAAGCTATCGTTATAATGCGGACTGTAAAGTGTTAACACATGCCTGTGCTCAGCGCGTTTCCTGACAGACTCCACCAATCTGATCTATTAAATATTAAACTCTCCTTGCAGGGTAGTATTATGTTTATGACTTTTCTCGCACTAAAGGTCGAGTCACGATTCAATTCAAGAACGCAAAGACGCAGAAGGCAAAAACAACAGACGCAGAAAGGTCTGCCTCCAGAAGTTGTACTCGTGTTTGTACTGCATCAGCATGAGGGTATTTGCATGTTTCCAAGATAAAGCCCGTGATGTTCAGGAAACGCACTGATGGCATTTTTGGAAACTTTTCAGTACGGTAGCGATATCAAAGCTGTTTTGGGTAATGAGTGATATCAACATCCTCTTAGTAACAGAGTCAAATCCATGTGTGTGTCAGTCAACATCACAACATAAATCGTTGCGTCACAGAAGCAGAAGTCAAATCCAATCTGCTACCAGTCGACGCTTCAGACTCAGCACCAGGTCAGAACGTGTGCGGTCTTGCATTTGGTCCAAATTTGAACTGAAGGTATCCTCCTATGTGCAGGAAGTCCTATAATTCCATGACAGCTTCAACAAAGATGGCGGACCAAACTGTGCCTGGAACCGAGGAGTCATTTACAATGCACGTGAATCATTTGTACTGCAGGTACGAGTCATATTCATGTTCATAACTCACAAGGAGAGAACATGCTAGAGCCATATCACATCTGCAATGTACATCTGTGACACGCATGCGTGCGTGTGTGTGAGAAAATTGTACCTTCACAGCTCCGTGATAACTTGCCTCCTCTCAAACTACTCAGGGTATGATGTAGTGCACTTTATATCCATTTGGGATACAGCTCCCTACACACACTACAGTAAGCGCACTAGATACGAATGAAGGGCCTGAAATAATGGCTCAGACACCCTACCTAGTGGGCCTTACAGAAGTGCACTACATAAGGTGACTTCTACATCCTGTACAGAGTATTTTAAGTCCAACAGAGTGGATTTCAGCCCTCTACTGCAGAATGAAATGAACTACTTTAGTGTAAGTGCTCCTACAGCCTATTTAGCGCACTTGCTCCCTGCTCACTATATACTCTACAGTGGTGCTTGAATGTGTGTGAACCCTTTAGAATCTTCTATATTTCTGTATAAATATGACCTAAACATCATCAGATCTTCACACAAGTCCTAAACGTAGATAGAGAGAACCCAATTTAAACAAACGAGACAAAAATATTATACTTGGTCATTTATTTATTGAGGAAAATGATCCAATATTACATATCTGTGAGTGGCAAAAGTATGTGAACGTCTAGGATTGGCAGTTTAATTTGAAGGTGAAGTTAGAGTCAGGTGTGAGTGAGTGAGCGCTCTGTTTTATCTAAAGAACAGGGATCTATCAAGGTCTGATCTTCACAACACGTGTTTGTGGAAGTGTATCCTGGTACGAACAAAGATTTCTGAGGACCTCAGAAAAGTTGTTGTTGATTCTGATCGGGCTGGTAAAGGTTACAAAACCATCTCTAAAGAGTTTGGACTCCACCGATCCACAGTCAGACAGATTGTGTACGAATGGAGGAAATTCAAGACCGTTGTTACATTACATTGATCCAGTTAGTTCAGAATGCAGCTGCAAGAGTCCTAATTAGAACCAGAAGATACGACCTCGTCACCCCGATCTTATCCACACTGCACTGGCTCTCAGTAAAATTTCGCATTGATTATAAAATACTATTATTAACCTATAAAGTACTGAACGGTCTCGCACCAGAGTACCTGAGCAAACTTTCGGTCTTTTATGATCCGCCACGCCTACTTAGATCAAAAGATGCAGGCTATTTGTTGGTACCTCGAATAGCGAAGGCTACAGCAGGGGGAAGAGCTTTCTCTTATAGAGCCCCACAGTTATGGAACAGTCTTCCAATTAGTGTTCGGGACTCAGACACAGTCTCAGTGTTTAAGTCCAGGGTGAAAAGAGATTTGTTTACTCAAGCTTACCATGAATAGACTTTCTTTTACGCAAAAGTACATTGCGTACCCATTACGGGATAGTAAGCATACCTAACAATCTCTCTCTCTCTCTCTCTCTCTCTCTCTCTCTCTCTCTCCCCTTCTGTCGAGCCACACATGATATTGTGATCCTGACCCTTTCTGCTCTCCGGACCTGCCTGATCCATCCTCTGAGGCCCTACGTCTGGATGACGCGCTCATCAACTGGAGGCTACATTCTGCCACTGAGGACGACCCCAAGCAGTGCAGCCTGGAGATTGTTGAGGATGGTGCGGCTTGAAGTACCATGGAAATGGTTTGGACCTCAATTCCACATGGACATTGTCGCTGTGGTTGCTGGGACTACAGTTGCTACTATGGCCTTAGGACATCAATGACCACATACAGTTTTGCACTCAGGTCTCCTTTAGTGAACAGTGGACTAGTTCAACAAACAGACTTCATGTTAAAACCATAATGAACTTTCTTTTACTCTCACACTATCCGTTGTTCCCCAGATGAGGACGGGTTCCCTTCTGAGTCTGGTTCCTCTCAAGGTTTTCCCTCACCACCGGCTTGCTCAATAGGGCTAAATTCACACACTTAAAATCTGTATCCTGTGTTTATATATTTCTGTAAAGCTGCTTTGAGACAATGTCCGTTGTTAAAAGCACTATACAAATAAAACTTAACTGAATTGAACCGTTACCCTCCCCAGGAGTGGAGACCAACAAAGATCACTCCAAGAGCAAGACGTGTAATAGTCTGTGAGGTCACAAAGGAACCCAGAGTAACTTCTAAGCAACTAAACGCCGCTCTCACATTGGCTAATGTTAATGTTCATGAGTCCACCATCAGGAGAACACTGAACAACTAAGGTGTGCATGGCAGGGTCGCAAGGAGAAAGCCACTGCTCTCTAAAATGTACATTTCTGCCCTTCTGCAGTTTGCTAAAGATCTCGTGAACAAGCCAGAAGACTGTTGGAAAAATGTTATGTTATGTTTGTAGATAGGAAAACACTGCATTCCAGCGTAAGAACCTTATCCCATCTATGAAACATGCTGGTGGTAGTATCATGGTTTGGGCCTGTTTTGCTGCATCTGGTCCAGGACGACACGCCATCATTGATAGAACAATGAATTCTGAATTATACCAGCGAACTCTAAAGGAAAATGTCAGGACATCTGTTCATGAACACTTTTCCCCCCCTCACAGATATGTAATATTAGATCATTTTCCTCAATAAATAAATGACTAACTATAATATTTGTCTCATTCGTTTAATCGGGTTCTCGTTATCTACTTTTAGGACTCGTGAAAATCTGATCGTGTTTTAGATCAGATTTATACAGAAATATAGAAAATTCTAAAGGGCTCACAAACATTCAAGCACCACTGTAAATACACTAGATGGGGTGAGACAGATTGGTTTTGACACCCTATATAGTTCACTTCATGCCTAAAGGTAAGGTACTTGGTATTCAACTTCTACTAACGGTATTAAATAGTGGATCTTATACCCTACACAGTGCACTACGTCCAATAGGAAGTCATTTGGGATTCAGCTAAGCAAGTGCACTAACCACACTGTACACAAGTTATGTTAAAAATGTGTGTCAGACTGCACTCAGTGCTACCTGATGTTAGCGCTCTAGCAGAGTGTTTTCCATTTTAATGTACAGCTCATTAACAGAACGCCAGTTCTATGCGTTATCGGCTACAAGCTCCGCCCCTTGTGTTCCACGGTTTAGTGCAACAAAAAAAAAAAGTGTTCGCACGCTCGGTAAATACAGTCATCATCCAGCTGTTTTTACTGACGTCTGTGTATGTGTGTGTGTGTGTGTGTGTGTGTGTGTGTGTGTGTGTGTGTCTGTGCACGGTCCCGTAACGAACACCTCAGCTAGAATACAGAAGTGTGATTTGAGACCGTTACAACTAGCATGAGAAAATGTGTCTGCAAGCTTCACTCTACAATGCTGAGAGCAACCTCTGCTAACTCACGTACTGAACAAAGAACAAACTCTCTGTCTCTCTCTCTCTCGCTCTCTCTCTCACACACACACACACACACACACACACACACACACACACACACACAGAGAGAACAATCTCTAGTTTCTCTAGTTCCGCAAAATAAACACAGACAGCCAAAACCCTGACAACTGCTCCTTATATAAATAATCTAGCAAGAATTAATAGCCCAGAAACACAAAACTTACACCAACCCTCCATCAAGTGCAAAAGTTTGCATCCCCTAAGATATAGGGCTGTATCCAGACTTGTGCTGGATCAAGTGCTATTTTATAAGCTGCTGAATAAATGAGTGTGGAAGCCATACTGTTAACTTAAGTTTGATTAAAGTGATAACTATTAGGATTATTTATGCAGCAATATACTGGAAATGAACTAGACTCCTATTAAATACTGAATTCAATTTTTGCCATTGTCTCATTCAAATACATATATTCACTTTAGTCTTTTATTTTTTTTTTTATCTTTTCTGATAGCAATACCAATACTGAATATTCATACCCAGACAATATTTTTTCTTTAACAACTATCGAGCTAAATTAAGTTAGATTTTTTGGAAGCACTTCAATTAATAATAAAATAAAAATATATATATAGGAAAAATGCATAGCTAAAACTTTACATACACAAAACCACAGCTTTTTTAATCCATGTAACCCTCTACTGCATTTACACCCAAAAAAATGTTTTAATGGATTTTTATTACTTAAATTAGTTCAAGTAATAAAAATATATTTGAAAATGTGAAAAAAGTTGTGTTAGGGGGAGTAGTTGGTAAATTGTTGCCGTATGGCAACAATGTGCAATGGCGGAAAGTATCATACAGTCGAAGATAACAAAATGCATGAGATTACAATTCCACTTACTGTATTTTACAGACTAGAAGTTGCAGAGGTTTTTGCCACCTAGTAAGTATGTAAAAAGTTATATCTTCTAGAAAGAAATTACAGTTGAATGGATTTACTCACTCAAAATACATACAAAAATTTGATCCGAACATGTTTTGGGTGAAGTATCTTTTCAATTCTTTCTCTTGAAACAAAACATTTAGAACATAAGGTGCAAATTACAACAACAAGTCTGAAAGTACAACCGTTTTATTTCATTTTAGAGTCTTTTTTGCTCCGTTTCAATTCATGAACGCACATAACACAGTTCCATTATCGCATGTTGTTGTCATATGGCAACAACTACATTTTGCCATTTAACAGAATACTCAAACTATATAAACGTCTTTAAATGCCAACAAATAAATTTTAGTTTCTCTCAGATAGATAGTGTTTAAATTTAAGTAGTTTTGACGAAATCTCGAACAAGAATAGAATTTTGAGAGCCCTCCGATGATAACCTTCACCATGCCATGTGTTTGCAGAAAGGAAGTGGAAACAGCACTTCCTGGTCATGTGACATGCAATTTTTTTTTTAATGTCATGTCAATGTTAAAGCCCGATTTTTCCAGTGGCATAGGAAAATAGTAGTTTTGTATTATAGCCTATCAAAAAATTGGAGATAAATTAATTGTTGCCATATGGCAACACCATGCAGTAAAGGGTTAAACTGTTTCATCAACATGGCAAATATAATAAATATAATAAACAATAAAGTATAAATATAGTAAAATCAACCCTAACAAAAAATACAGTCACGGTTCTTTCGATGTAAACTTTTCGACTTCCAAAATTTTTTTTTCTAGATGTTACAGGATTGAACTGAAGTCATTCGTTTTTTCCTCCAATGTCTGATCTACCAATTTTTCCTAGTTTTGTCCCGAGAATATTGAATCGGTGCCATCTCCAGCTGTATTGCATTTGATAGCAAAATTTAAAAATAACCGTTTCTTTCTTTAATCTGCATTTTCTATCCCTGATTTTTCTTATGTAAAAGCGGTGGTCTAGACGCGTTGAAAAAACCCCATCTTAGACGCTTCTACTCAAGAAAAAACTGGCAAACCATGAGGTGAACTACAAGCAGGACATTTGAGCAATATGAAGAACCAGTCTCAAAACTTTCCCCGCGTAGATATCGATATAACGTTTGTACTTAAGTCAACGATTCTCAACACGACTCAAAATGAAGACAAATGTATTTCATACAATGGCATTCACCATGTCGTGCTCCTTCACCATCACATGATCAAACACTGCATGTTAACATACCAACAGTGAAAAAAATATACCTCTCAGTTTGCATCTTTTTATCTCAATGCAAACAGAGATGTAGAACGGCTTCTAGCCTCTGAACAGCTTTTAAACATTCTGAGTTTCCATTCTAAAATCCGGGGGGGGGGGGCATAAACTTCTGCACAAAGATCAATATTTACTACTCCTGTGTATACACACCATTCGCAGGGTGAATGAACTGAGCTGGAGGTTTATAAGCAGCGAACACCTACACATCCAGCTCCCTACACTCTATAAAGTGGACTACACACATGACCATACTGAGCCAATTAGGATTCAGCTCCCATTCTTCCATGCTTACGAAATTAGAAGTGTAAGTATTAGCATAAAACGTACACACACACACACATATTCATGCCTACACGTTGAAAATACTATAAAGTGTCAATTTTCATTGTACCTCCGCACATGCACTGATCATTGCTAACACTAGCTAGCTCTAGCTAGCTCTAGCTAGATTATTGATGCCATGTTCACTAGCAACTGTCCCGGGTGTTCGATGTAAACTAGCTAGCAAAGTATGAAAAGAATTAACTAGCGCTATTTACTCCGTATATTAATCTGGAACATACTGTTATACACAGAACGTTCGGATTCGTCGCCACTTACACATTTCAGTACCTAAACAATAGATTAACCTAAATATTATTTATTACAGGATATGACGTCACAGCTGCTGTGAGATATACTGATACGAGTGCACTAGATAGGGTGTAAAAATAACGTTCCTGCACGCTAGGTAGCAGTCTGTAAATGTCTGAAAATGTGGATGTATTTGGGATTCCAACTTTTTCTAAAAGTATGTACACCCTGTTTCATACCGTACATACTGTTTACACAGAGTCGGATCCTCTGCTTCCTATACGCATGTAAGTGTACTATGTAGATGTGAAACTGGAAATGGTCTTTTTTTTTTTTTTTTTTCCACACTATACCTTGTTGCAGTACAACATCCAGACCTCGTACAGTCTCTCTTTCGATGCCATTCTGCACGCTGGTGTGTGAGGGCGATGCCAGCATGCAGGTGCAAATATTCAAACGATAACCCGGAGTCAGCAGTGCGGTTTCCACATGGTCCGAGCCGCTCTCTCCGGGGGAACGTCTCAGGGGAGCTCGATCACGAGATGGTGTTTCTGTGAATTAAAAGTCCATCTCTCTCTCTCTCTCTCTCTCTCTCTCTGTGGTATGTGAGTGAATTATTCAATCTAGCAGTGGGAAATCCTCCCAGAGTGTCAGAGTTGAGTGCGTGAGGCCGGCGTGTACTGCTCCATGGGGAGCGATGTCCTGGACCAGTTGGACTGTGTCGATATTCCGTTTCACCTGAGAAGATAAAACATGAGCTGACAATCAGTGAAGAGATACAGAGAATAATTAAATAAAACATTTCAAATGATAGACAGTGGGTACATTTAAGCATGAAGAAAAAAGACAAATATTAAAGGTTCATATTACAAAGCTGCTTAAGTTTAGGATTATGTTGTACTGTGTGTTGTTATGTTATGTTATATGTTAAACGTCATTATGTTGTTGTAAGTTGTTATAAATTACATTACTTTTTATACAGTACGTTATGTCACATGTGGCGTTCTGTTATACGTTACATGTGGCGTTGTTATGTTATATGTTACATTAGTGTAATGTTACGGTATATGTTACTACGTTATATGTTACTTTAAGTTACGTTATATGTTGCATGTGGTGTTCTGTTACATTATATGTTACGTTTCGTTATATGTTACATGTGGTGTTCTGTTACGTTATATGTTACATTATATGTTACGTTACATGTTACATTGTATGTTACGTTACGTTATATGTTACGTTATATGTTACATTGTATGTTACGTTACATGTTACGTTATATGTTACGTTAAGTTATATGTTACATTATATGTTACGTTACGTTATATGTTACGTTACGTTATATGTTACGTTACGTTATATGTTACGTTACGTTATATGTTACATGTGGTGTTCTGTTACGTTATATGTTACGTTACGTTATATGTTACATGTGATGTTCTGTTACGTTATATGTTACGTTACGTTATATGTTACATTATATGTTACATTATATGTTACGTTACGTTATATGTTACGTTATATGTTACATGTGGTGTTCTGTTACATTATATGTTACATTATGTTACGTTATATGTTACGTTACGTTATATGTTACATTATATGTTACGTTATATGTTACATTATATTTTACGTTACGTTATATGTTACGTTAAGTTACGTTATATGTTAAATGTGGTGTTCTGTTACGTTATATGTTACGTTATATGTTACATTATATGTTACATGTGGTGTTATGTTACGTTCTGTTACGTTCTGTTACGTTCTGTTACGTTATATGTTACGTTATATGTTACATGTGGTGTTCTGTTACGTTACGTTATATGTTACGTTATATGTTACATGTGGTGTTTTGTTACGTTATATGTTACGTTACGTTATATGTTATGTTATATGTTACATGTGGTGTTCTGTTACGTTATATGTTACGTTATATGTTACGTTATATGTTACATGTGGTGTTCTGTTACGTTATATGTTACGTTACGTTATATGTTATGTTATATGTTACGTTATATGTTACGTTATATGTTAAGTGACATTATATGTTACGTTATATGTTACATGTGGTGTTCTGTTACATTATATGTTATGTTACGTTATATGTTACGTTACGTTATATGTTACGTTATATGTTACGTTACGTTATATGTTACGTTATATGTTACATTAAGTTACGTTATATGTTAAATGTGGTGTTCTGTTACGTTATATGTTACATTATATGATACATGTGGTGTTATGTTACGTTCTGTTACGTTATATGTTACATGTGGTGTTCTGTTACATTATATGTTATGTTACGTTATATGTTACGTTATATGTTACATGTGGTGTTCTGTTACGTTATATGTTACGTTATATGTTACGTTATATGTTACATGTGGTGTTCTGTTACGTTATATGTTACGTTATATGTTACATGTGGTGTTCTGTTACGTTATATGTTACGTTATGTTATATGTTACGTTATATGTTACGTTATATGTTACATGTGGTGTTCTGTTACGTTATATGCTACATTATATGTTACGTTACGTTATATGTTACGTTATATGTTACATGTGGTGTTCTGTTACGTTATATGTTACGTTATATGTTACGTTATATGTTACATGTGGTGTTCTGTTACGTTATATGTTACGTTATATGTTACATGTGGTGTTCTGTTACGTTATATGTTACGTTATGTTATATGTTACGTTATATGTTACGTTATATGTTACATGTGGTGTTCTGTTACGTTATATGCTACATTATATGTTACGTTACGTTATATGTTACGTTATATGTTACATGTGGTGTTCTGTTACGTTATATGTTACGTTA
>JANDJT010000012.1:3712194-3745941 GCA_024331685.1 Stegophilus panzeri | reverse complement strand
AGAGAGAGAGAGAGAGAGAGAGAGAGAGAGAGAGAGATGAAGGTGGGGGGGGATATGAAGGGAGAGAGAGAGAGAGAGAGAGAGAGAGATGACGGGAGAGAAAGTGAAACAATGAACAAAAGGAGAGAAAAGAGTGATAACAAAAGCATTGTCTGAGTCCGAGATTCCCCTGACTTGTTCACTCTTTTTCCAGACACACACATTTCTGCACAATTAATCACAATTATTAACTTTCTAATGAAATGAAGTAAGGAATAAAACACATCGGTGCATGCTGTTTTAGGAAAATGCTCTACGACATCCTGGTGTGATGAAGTTACTCTTTCCACCCTGACGTCGCTCAGTTTCCCATAGCAGCACGTCATGAAGTGTCTTATTCCTCTTATACCACAACAATTAGTAATGAACGACATGTCATACATTATACGTGACATTTTTATCCGTTTATTTGATGTTTTGGAAGGTCCACGAAACAAATGGGTTTCAGTCCTAATCCTGCAGTGTGTTGTTGGTCTCTCTCTCAGGTGGAGGAGGGTATGTATGAGGTGGAGGCGGGACAGGATGTGAGGTCATGATCAACCTTTTCTGACTCGCCGTCCTGCGCTAGGGTGTGATTGAGGAGCTCCGCCTCTCTCCACCTAGCAGCCAATCAGGATGCTGGAGGTGAAGCACATGCGTGCGGAGAAGAAGGAGACGGCTGTGGGAACAGGTGTGTTTGTGTGTTTCTAAAAGTGAGTGTGTAAAGCATGCACCAGCAGCTATATTTATCTCTTGCCCCAGTGAACTACATATTCATCCAGCTACAGTTAACATTCGCTGGCCTCAGAGAGACGGGGCTGTGTCTCAAATCGTCCATGTCACCCCTTCTGCACTACCGATGGACACTTGATGATTAGGGACTGTGATGTTAGTGGTATATTATTACTTTATGCTATGCTAAACTGTTGTTTCTGTATTGTTATTATACGCTACTGAACACTAAGAGTGATCGTTTTAGCAAATTTTCTTTAAGTAAGGAATAAAAAGTTACTGTGAATGAGCTGTTGCTATAGAAACAGTAACGAAACACACCACAATATTAACTAGCCAGTTAAGTGTAAATGTTTTGCATCCAAGCAAAACTAGCTAGCTTACATCACAGAAAAATTTCCAAACCCAGGCTAAGATTTTAGAAAATTCCTAAACAAAGCTAGCTAGCTAACCTCGAGGAAGATTTCCAAACAAAAATTGGCATCGTGGGAAATTTCCAGAAAACTTGCTAGCATTATAAAAACTCTCCAAAAGTTAGCTTGTAACTGCCAGGGAAGTAAAATCCAACCAAGAGATAGCTAGCTAACATTTAGAATAATAATCCTTATCTTTGGAATTAGAAATTAGGATATTTTTGAATAAAATTAGCTAACATTACAGAAATGTTCAGACCCTGGCTAACATTACTGAAAATTCAAAAGCAAAACTAGTTAGCTAGCAAAGTGGCATCAAAGAAAATTTCCAAAATTATTGCTAGCATTTTAGAAACTCCCCAAAAGCAAACTAAGTAGCAAATGCCATAGAAGGAAAAATCCAATCAACAGCTAGCTAACTAGCCTTTAGCAGAAAATCCCCTCTGTTGGAGAATATTTTCAGACAAACATCATAGAAAATTTTCAAAAACCTGCTAACATTACCAAAAAACAAAAACTGGCTAACATGATTGAAAATCACTAAACAAATCGAGCTTGCTAACATTGAAGAAAATCACCCTCCAAAATCTCCCCCAAAAAACTACCTAGCTAAGTTTCAAAAACGATTTCCAAATGAAAAACTGACTAACTTTATAGAAAATCCCCAAACAAAACTAGATAACTAACACTGAATTAGATCCCCAAACAAAGCTAGCTAGCATCATAGAAAATTCCCAAACACTTACTGGTGTTAGAGAAGATCCCTAAACAAAACTAGCCAGCTAACCTCAAAGAAGATTTCCAAACAAAACATGGCTAACATTTATGAAAGATGCTGAAACAAAACTCACTAGCTCAGCAGCATAGCTTAACATTTCCAAACAAAAACAGGCACCATAGGAAATTTATTTATTTTTAAAAGAGCCTTACTAACATCATAGAAAATCCCCAAACAAAGTAAGAATCCGACTAAAATCTAGCTAGCTTATCTTTTCGAGGAAAATCCCCTCTTTTGTGAGGATATTTTCAGACAAAGCTAATTAGCTAACATTAGAAAATGTCCCAATAGACAACTATCTAATGATGGTTGACAGCTAGTTCAGTAGAGCTAAGGGAAGAGGAGTTTTATTTTATATATCGGAGTTATATATTGTTTTATTTATTTATTTATGTATTTATTTATTTAGATTAGTTTGAAGCAGTTGTGCTGTGATTATATCCTGTGTGTGTGTGTGTGTGTGTGTGTGTGTGTGTTAGATGAGGGCTGTAGTGTGTGTGTGAGCAGTGCAGACCCTGTGTATGTGTACGAGACTCAGGACTGGATGGTTTCTCCGGCCTGCTCTCCAGATGAACACAACTCCATCTCTCCACTGCTGGCTGAGGAGACGTTTCGCTACATGAGTGAGTCATCTCGTGTGTGTGTGTGTGTGTGTGTGTGTGCGCGAACGTACAGAGAACTGTCCGTATTAAGAACTACGTTTAGAAACTGTCCAATTGAAGGATGTATAATTGAATGGAAACATAGACAGGAAATGTAAAAGCTGAAGGAGGTGAAGGTTTAGTGGAAGAGTATATATTGAGTGTATGCAGTGATTGATATCAGCTAGGCAGCTGTAGTATTATTTCTAGCCTTTTTAAGTCGCTGGCTTACTCTGCTGGTTTCATGCCGTGTTTCCTCTGAATACCAAACATGCTAAATTGATTTTTTTTTTTTTTTTTACAAATCTGAAATTTGTAACCTTTTAGTTTAAACCAAAAACGTTTATTTTGGTCATCTGTCCTTTTTTTTTTTTTTTGTCATTTCTACTTTGATTGGACAATGTGTGCTTACCCTGGCTAACATTACAGAAATCCCATCAGCAAAACTAGCTAGCTAACCAAAGATTTCCAAACAAAACCGACATTATGGAAAATTTCCAAAAGCATACATATATTATATATTATTCTATGTTATATATTCTATCAGAGATATAAATACCCAACTAAAAACTAGCTACTGTAGCTAAGCTAGCTTTAGGGGAAAAAAGCTAGCTTAGCTGCTCTGTTAAAGGACATTTTCATACCAAGCTAATTGGCTAACGTGAGGAAAATGTCCTAATACAAAGCTAACGAGGTCCTAATACTAAGTTAAGGGATAAAAGAGTAAATAATCCACCTTGTGAATGTCCATTACACCCGACACTATACTTCAAGACTGGCACTGAATCAACAGTAAATCAGCCCCAGTCTCGAGTCTTCATACCATTTTGCATATTGTTTACGAGCATTGGTGGTGCGGTTCCACGAAGGTCCAAAATAATCCACCTTAAGCAAATAATCTGATGTGGATGTTGAGGAACGACCCTGATACTGATATACTTATACTAATAATGATCTACTGATACTGATATGTTCATCTTTGAAAGCCCTCCTAAGTCATTTATACCAGCCGCTCCTGTATGTGTATATGCTGTGTGTTATTTAAACTCTTTTATCTATTATCTCTCTCTCTGTCTGTCCGGTTGCGTGACAGGCAAGAGTGGGGCTCTTCATTGTGTATGTCATTGGAAGTATGCGTGTGTGTATATGTACTGTATGTCACTGGAAGTGTGTGTGTACACTGTTCTATGTATCAGACAGTGTGCATCAAGGTTCTGCTATTTATATACACATTATTCAGTTTCAAGTGTGTGTGTGCGTGTGCGGCAAGGTCGGAGGAATTTATTGCTGGTCCCTTAAGTGCGTCTGACAGCAGATACAGGGCTAAAGTCACGGGATGGAGAGATAGGGAGGGGGAGGGAGGGAGGGAAAGAGAGACAGACAGGGGGAGAGTGAGTGAGAGAGAGAGAGAGAGAGAGAGAGAGAGAGAGAGAGAGAAGGAAAGAGAGGATCAGCAGCCATGGCAGTTTTAAACCTTCAGAATGAGGAGCTTTATGACGACTTTGCTGAAGGTCAGAGTTTAAAAGGCATTGAGGAGTGTGTGTGTGTGTGTGTTGTGTGCCTGCATGCTTGTCCTATTACTACAAGGTCACTCAGTATTGTGTGTTTTGATTTTTATTAGTGGAGAGGAGTAAGTATTCAAATTGGTACGCTTGTAGCAGTGTTAGTGTGAGTCTGATGTCATATTTAAGCATTCCGTGCTGATGTCATATTTAAGCATTTAAGCATTCCATGCTGATGTCATATTTAAGCATTCCATGCTGATGTCATATTTAAGCATTCCGTGCTGATGTCATATTTAAGCGTTCCCGTGCTGATGTCATATTTAAGCGTTCCCGTGCTGATGTCATATTTAAGCGGTCCCGTGCTGATGTCATATTTAAGCGGTCCCGTGCTGATGTCATATTTAAGCATTCCCATACTGATGTCATATTTAAGCGGCCCCCTGCTGTTGTGTTGCGTTGTGTACGTCTGGTTTGCAGAAGAAGCACATATGGGTGTGGGCGTGTTCAGGTGTCCACTGGTTTTTCACTATATAGTGTAGAATCGTATGTACTACCATTAGTGAGAACACGTCATACAGAAATGTTCTGAGAATAAAGATTGTAGGCAGTCTTTCAGTGAAAGAGCAGAACCTCTCGGTGTAACCGTGTTCAATTTGAAATATCAGAGCTGATTATCTGACTGAGAGACAGTTGAAAGTTTAAAAAAAAAAAAAAGACTGAGTTATACTGGAAATTTGGGGCAGAGTCTTTGGCTGTACTACTTTCATGAACGATGACACTGGCTGCACCTGAGCGTTTGAACCAGACAGCTCTGACTGTGAATTATTATTATTATTATTATTATTATTATTATTATTATTATTAGTCCCAGAGCTAAATAATATGGTAGAAAGTGCATAGAATAGATGGATAGAATATATTTTTCTCCTTGATCCATCAAGACATTTTAATATCACCTTTACCCACTTGTTTACAGGTTGATTTTAGCGCCTGTTCTCATGTCATATTTGGTGGTTTTGCCTGAGTGGCAAATCTGGGTTCTTGTCCTCAATCGACCGTGTGTTCTGTTTGCAGTGCAGGGTCATGGAGTAGAGTGAACCGTCACCGTGTATGCAACAACGGGTCAATTTCAGACACGCTGTAGAGGGACGGAGTAGGAATCGGGCCAGAGAAGACCAAGTAAACAGGAGATCACAGCTTGTCCGCAGGTTGTTTTGCAGGTTAACAGGTCCTGCTTTGCAAAGCTTCAGCCTTTAACCTTTGACCTCCCGTGTTAGGCTAAGGTCGGAGCTCAGTACTCAAACATGCAGAAAGATTGTGTGTGTGTGTTTATATGACATGCAATCAACACGCTCCTGTACACGATTGTTTATAATCTCAACCCGAACTTGTTTAATGTCATTGAACCTGTTTATTGTCAGCGAATGAAACCGGTTCTGAAGGACGGATTGTTTTACAAGGAGGTGATCATCCAGGAGTTTCTTGACCTGCAGTAACACTGTGTGTGACCTGTATAAATTTAGCCTCATCACCGTGAACCTGCTAACTATCCACTAATTTGACGTGTACTGTATATTATTTATTTATTTATTTATTTATTTATTTATTAATTTTTACAAATTGTTATGAATTGCAATAGTGTGTATTATGTATGTACCTTTTTTAAAATTTTGTATCTGGCTCAGAGACGGTCGAAGGGAAAAGGCTTCTCTGTTATGATTGCCCGTGACTGTGCGTGAAGTACTTTCAGGTACGATGACATCGGATATTAAACCCCCGATTGCAAAAACGCTGGGACGCTATGTAAATAAATGCAAATTAAAAACACAATGCAATGATTTGCATATCTCATAAACCCGTACGTTCTTCACAATAAAACAGAAAATGGATGGATGGAAACCAGAAATGAATAAAGTTAAGCTATCATTAAAAAAAAAAAAAGTCTGTGTAACACACGGTGTGGTGTACGCTGTGCTACAGCAGGTTTTACACGTTTCCGATTACTGCGGTCTTTTAAATTGAATACTTTTCCCACTGTACAACATGATGGGAATAAAATTTCTGTATTTAGAATTGTATAACAGACTGCGTTATAGTCCTTTAACCCGTGTCGGACTGTATGGTGAAGATCCTCTAACGGTAGACCTGTGATTAAAGATACTGAACATGTTCTGTTTAAGTCATCAACCAGCGGGATCGCGGCTCGTGAAGAAAACGGGCGAGACACAGAAACGAGCCCTCGGTGTATTAGTAGAGGTCGACCGATCTATCGGTTTTGCACCGATAACAGATTGCTGAAACTGAATCGGTTATCAGCAAAAATCCGCAGCGATAGTTTTTCCCGGCTGCGTCCGTCAGGGGAGCGGCTGAGGAGGGTCCGCCGTCATTATACAGTATGAGAGCGGCCTCTAGAGGCGAAATAGCAAACTACAACTGACTAATTTTGTTGTGTTATTTGAAGTGTTTTTTGATTCATTTTGGATGTCTGTATTTTTTATTTGATATTTGGAGTGTTAGTTTTTGGTTCAGTTTGGACGTATATCTTTTATTTGCTTTATTTACGAATAGTTAAAATATATAATATATTAATTTATATATTTATTTCATTTTAAAAAGTACAGTACATTTTCATGGTACAGTCAGTACTGTTTTATTTTTGTAATAAAGTTCAGGAATATTTTACTCCGAGTGTTATGTTCTCATTCAGTATCAGTTTGACACATCGGTTGATTAGTCGGTTATCGGAAGATATCGCCCGACTTGGTTATCGGTATCTGTAAAATCCACTATCGGTCGACCTCTAATTATTAGCAGCGTCATGTCTGGCGGAAACATGCTTTAAAAGGTGAAGAGGAGTTTGGAGCGGTTCATGCCTGGTTTAAAAGAGGAAAAATTGGAAAGTCTGTTGTTCAAAGTGAGCTTGGGGTATTAAGGATATTTTTCTGTCATTTGCCATGGGTAAAACTCTATTTGTAGCCATGATGGAGCTCGGAATGACGTCATTTTCAAAGTGAGGGGGAAAAAAATATGCCTATACAGTATATTCGTCTTTTGTTAGCAACAAGCCAGCTAGCTAACTGTGATGACTGGTGTATATTTACCTCCTCAAAACAGCCAGCTGTATAGTCAGTGTCATAGATGTCGCAAGTAAACATGTCTGTATGTTGATTGATCTAAAGAAAATACGTGTGTGTGTGTGTGTGTGTGTGTGTGTGTGTGTGTGTATACAGCATAACTAACTCATTTAAAGGTAAGAAGCGTTACTGTGTTTACTGTTGATGCTGTGAGCAGACGTGTTGGTCTGATGTAACTTGCTGAACTCGGGGTGGAGGAGACGGTCACGAGATCATGAGTAGGAATTCTGAGTTGAGGAGGCGTGTGGGGTTTTTTTTTTTGTTTGTTTTTTTTTTTTTTGGTCGTTCATGACTAAGCGGGAACTTCAGCTACTCGGAAAATCTGAGTTTCTCAAGAGCTCGGATTTCTTCTTAAATTCACTTCTGCATGGGAGCAGAAGGAAAAATAAATGATGGCACATTTGCGACTGATTTGCTGTAATTCGAGTCGCACCACAGGAAGGAGACAGCACACGATAACGTACATAACCTGGAATAGTGAAAATAAAATCTAAACTGTTGTGGAAAAATATCAAGACTGAAGGAGTAGATTAGCTCTTTGGGTGTTTTTGTGTAAAGTCTGTGTGATGGTTTTTATATTGCGTAGGAGTTGTGTGTGTGTGCTGCGTTCTGTTTTTCTGTGCGTGTGTGTGTGTGTGTGTGTGTGTGTGTTTAATATAAGCATTAATGCCACATTATGAATCTTCTCTTTGCCCAGGTGCGCTCTCTCTCTGGGTGAGGGGCGGAGCCTATGGTCAGGTGCTGAGGCTCTTTCCAGCTTTGCACTCATCCCTCCATCATTTTCTCTCTTTCTCATTCTGTCTACTTTCTTCTCTCCCTTCACTTCACTATGGCCATCTCTCTCTCTCTCTCTCTGGTGAATGGGTGTCTCACATCTGCTTCAGCTGATTATACCCTCAATGTCCAGCATTTAACCTCCCTCTCTCTCTCTCTCTAGCTTTTCTCACCCTGGAGCCCTCTTCCTCCTCCTCCCTCTCCCGCTCTCACACTTTCTCCAAAGGTATCTTGTGCTATAATTCCTCTTATTTACACACTTTGTGTTCTTTATTGCTCCCCCCCCCCCTCCGCTCTGTATTATAGTTGTGCATGTACCTTATCTCTGCCCAGTTTAGTGTGTGTGTGTGTGTGTGTGTGTGTGTGTGTGTGTGTGTAGTTTAGCATGGCAGTTTTAGTAGCTGCTCATTACTGCTCTTTGCTAATTGTAGTTTTTTCTAGCATGACATGTGGGAAACATTTAGAGGCTAGATTATGTTTCCTGCATGCAAGGAATTGTGCGTAGTATTGTGTTTCCATATAAGTAAGTGTGTGTGTGTGTGTGTGTGTGTGTGTGTGTGTGTGTATGAACAAGTATAAGCCTTGTGTATATACACATTGTGTGCTTGTGTGTAGGCATGTGCCAATATTAAATATTCTCATTACTTCTCATCGTCACATAACTTTTTTTTTTTTTTTTTTTAAATTCTTAATAAATAAAACGTTTACTCGTAGCTGTTATTTTTAGTTACTGTTCTCTCCGTTATCATCGTCATCATAACTCTATCACAGCGTGACGTACCTTGATACAGCTATCTGTTCTCATCATCTTTCTTACTGATGATCTTTCAGCTGACATCGTATTTAAATAATAACGTCCGCCTTCAGGTTTGTCATTTTCTAACATTTCAGCGCTCGGTCATGTCTCATTTCAAATTCCACTTTAGCTACTTCATCCATGCTAGCTAGTTAGCCGTATGTAACCACAGAAACGACGTCCATCATCCTACAAACATGAATCTGTTCATTAATCAGAGCGGTGGTTTAAAAAATAAATAAATAAATAAATTGATTAATTTATACGTTCTTTATTGGGTGAGTAGAATTATGGGATGCATGTGGTCCAAAGTTTGGACATTATATAAATATGTATTCTATAAGAAATAAAACATTTTAATGTTGTAACGTCTTACGAAATAGAGATGCTACGGCTTTTTCTTTTTATAACGAAAGCTTCAGCTGATACAGGTGCCCGTGTGATACTGTTCTCTTTAAAAATGACTAAGCTTACACACTTGTTTTTCACACACAGATTGTTTCACTTGCATTGTAAATGTAATAAAGTGCAAAGTATAACCAAAATAAAATCGATGTGAAAGTCCTCGTGAAATCAAAATGGAGGTTTTCTGGCTTTTAGTGTGAATATGTCAGCCTTAAGGTTATGTATAAGCTAGCGCGCTAGTAAACAATGACAAAATCCGCATTTAGAAGATGTACTCGTTCAAAATGTACACGCTCTCTCCACCACCGATAAACGCGTCAACGGTTTTGATGACCTCATCCTGCACTTCGGCTTCTCGTCAGATCGTAGAGAGCATTAGATTGGAGAGAAAATCTGAAGTATCCCCCGCACCGAGAAAATAAAAATCCATGGTACTCGCTGTGGAGTACGGCTTAGCCCGGGCTGTGAGGTAAACGAAAATATGTAGTTAGTTCCTGTCATCATTTATCGTTCCCTCACCGGCCTCTCGCTTTTGTTTTTTTTTTTTTCTCGTAGATAATAATAATAATAATAATAAGCAACAAATGCCTAAACTTTTGGTTGCAGCTTTACTTCTGACTGTAAAGCTGTAGAGCTGACACTGGAGACTCCTTCCATAAATGATGAATAGACATCTCTTTACCGAACAGTTTGTTGGCACATGCCTACTTGCGCACGTTCGTGTGTGTGTGTGTGTGTGTGTGTGTGTGTGTGTGTGTGTGTGTGTGTGTGTTTGAGTTTCACACCGGTTCTATCTCCCTGTCTCTCTGTAGTTCTCACCTCTGACCGCGTGGAGCAGATGACCAAGACCTACAATGACATCGAGGTGGTCACACACCTGCTGGCCGAGGTGCGTAATCGGTCGATCTGTTTGAACAGCCGTAACCGTTCCTGATACCCGATTCGCTGTCTGATTCTTGTGTTCCGTTTCAATTCCACTGGACAGCGGGACCGGGATCTGGAGCTGGCTGCTCGGATTGGTCAGTCTCTGCTGCAGAGGAACCATGTCCTTCAGGAGCGCAACGAATCACTGGAGGAGCAGCTCGCACAGACGCTGGATCAGGTACGCGCACACACACACACACACACACACACACACACACACACGTATGCAGCAGGGCTATAACCGGTCAGGCATGTTATGTATAGAATAGAGGTTATGGTCTTGTTGTCATCTCCAGGTCCATCAGTTGCAGCATGAGTTGATGAAGAAGGACGAGCTTTTGCGAATGGTGTCGAGTGTGAGTGAAGAGAGTGAGACGGACTCCAGCTCGTCTCCGTCACTTCACCATGCGCCCTCTAATCACACACTCGCACACACCTACACCCTCAACCAGCTGGAGGCGCTGCAGAGCAAACTGCAGGAGCTTGAGGAGGAGAACCACAAACTACAGGTGGAGGTGAGGGACATCATGACTCTCTCTCTCTCACACACACACACAGGATGGATGAGATGGAGAGATGGAAGAATGGACAGGTAAAATAACAGACAGATAGTTGGATGGACAGACAGACAGAATTATTGGCGCCTTCCATGGAAATGAGCAAAAGTGTTATGACGAATACTGGGGCCTTAAGCAAGACTCGCTTATAGTTACATTTTAATGCAAAAAGTCATTTTGTTGCAAAATTTGGTAACCCATGTTTAATAATTGTTCAGCCCTCTGTAGAGATGGCTCTGTCTTTAAGATTGTGAAAGGAGGCACTCCCACTGTAGAGCTCATCCAGTCTCTTAACTTAATCAGGCGGCTCTGTCACTGTGTAGCTCATCCAGACGGTACTTTTTAATGAGTCTTTATTGATCACATATACATTTGCACAGTGAAATTCTTTTCTTCGCATACCCCAGCATGCTAGGAGGTTGGGGTCAGAGTGCAGGGTGCAGCCATGATACAGCGCCCCTGGAGCAGAGAGGGTTAAGGGCCCGACAGTGGCAGCGCTGGGGCTTGAACCCCCGACCTTCCGATCAGTAACCCAGAGCCTTAACTGCTAAACCACCACTGCCTCCCTACTTTCAGTGTCTAGCTCAGCCAGGAAGCCCTTTCACTTTATAGCTCACCCAGGAGGCCCTCCCAACATGTAGCTCATTCAGGGGGCGTGCTCATCCAGTAGATCCTTTTAATGTGTAGCTCATCCAGGAGGCCCTCTCAGTGTGCAGCCAGGTTTTGGGTTAAAATATCCTGCCCCTGGACCACTAGCTGCAAAGCATGAATGAGCCAAACATGATGACATACATGACCAAAAGGTTTGATATTGTCCTCGTTTGATCACAACAACAATTTCTTTTTTCCTTCTTCTTCTTCTTCTTCTTCGTCGTCTTCTTCGTCTTCTTCTTATAATTTTTTTTTTATTTCTTTGATTTTCAACAACACGAAAAAGGTACCAAGATCTCAAGACAGCATGTACAACATTCACTAGCTTACACTCCCTAAACACAATCTAAGAAGAAACGGGGCAAATCAGAGAAAGAAAATAATAAAAGTAATAATAATAATAATAATAATAATAATCATAATAATAAATAAATTAGAGATATAAATAAAGGCACGGTGGTACATGGAATAAAACAGTCATTTGTCTGCATTAAGAAAGTCCCAAAGAGAAGACCAAGTGTGGCAAAAAAATGTCAGATCTGTGATGATCATAGGTGAGTTTTTCTAACTGCAAAAGAGTAGCAGCCTGACTCGTCCACAATACGATTTCAATTGTACGTCTGCAGGCGGGCCAGCTGAAGAAGGAGACCATCACGTACGAGGAGAAAGAGCAGCAGCTGGTCAGCGATTGTGTTAAAGAGCTCCGTAAGTTCATAACAGTTTGTCTAATGTGGTGCCTTTTGTTTTGAAAACTCTTGATAGAAGACTGATCTCAGAACCCACTGTAGCGAATTTAAAAAAAAAATAAATAAATAAATTTGGGACTAAAATTGAGGCTAAGTATGTGTGTGTGTGTTTTCTTAGGCGAGTCGAACACTCAGATGGTGAATCTGACCGAAGAACTTTCTCAGAAGAACGAGGATCTTATGAAACAGCAGGAGGAAATCTCCCAGCTCCTGTCACAGATCGTGGAGCTCCAACAGCGCCTCAAACAGGTGAAAAATGTGGAGGTGTGCAGACAAAAAGGAGAGAGAGGGATGTATAGTATGTAAGGAGATAGTGGAGAGGAAGAACCTGAGAAGAAAAATAGAGGCAGAGAGAAAACGGGAAAGGCAGACGGAGATGAAGACGGTGGGGAAAGTGATGTTTGTGTTGATGTTTTCAGTTAGCACTGGAGAAAGAGGAGCTGAGGATTCATCTACAAGCCTCAAAGGACTCCCAGCGACAGCTAACTGCTGAGGTACACACACACACACACACACACACACTTTACACGCAAACACTGCTTTCTTCACCATCCAATCCCGGTCCTACTCCTACTCCTGTGTTTTAGCTGAACGAGCTGGCTGACAGGAATGCGGAGTGTGTAGGGATGCTGCACGAGTCTCAGGAAGAGCTTAAGGAGCTGCGCAGTAAGAACACTCCGTCTGCAGGCCTGCGCAGGCATCTCTCACACAGCCTCTACCCCATGGTGAGACGCACACCTGTCTCTCTCACTCTCTATCTCTCTCTCTCTCCCCTGTTCTTCTACTACACATACCAAACATTACCTGATTTTATTTATTTATTTATTTATTCATTTACATAACGTCACGTTTGTCTGTCTGTCTGTCTGTCTTTCTCAGGAGTGCCTGGCAGCCGAGATTGAAGGCACTATGAGGAGGGAGTTGAGTGTAGAGGAGGAGATCGCATTTCAGGACCAGAGGTAATACAAACACACAACTAATTACTGTTCAGACGGGATAAGATTTCCAGACATGTCTGTTAAGTAATGTAGTAGGAGGACATCCGGAGTAATTATGATCTACTTGGATGGGATCAGTGAGATCTGTAAATCGTAGCGATGGGAGCGTTTTCATAATCATCACCCTAAAAAAGCCATGTGTACTATATATACACCTTATTTTATACAGACTGATCGTTTTAACCTTTATTTAGGATTGCGCTTGATCTTTAATAGGTCACATAACCATAACCATGTATGTTTGTAGACGCACTCATTCTTTATTTTTTATTTTTTCCCCCCTCATTGCATTTTAGAATAATAATAATAATAATAATAATAATAATAATAATAATAATAAAGTCATGAAAACTCTGGAGTAACACAAGTGGAACTATGGGAATTATGTTGTGATAAAAAAAATCCAAAATAAATCAAAATAATTTAATATTCAATCATCTTCAAAGTCGACGCCCTTTTCGCCTAGAATTTACAGAACTGTATTCTTGGCGTTTTCTCGAACTGATGTCTTGAGGAATTTCCCTGAGATGCTTTTTAAACAGTATTAAAGGAGTTCCCACCGACGCCGGACTCTTATCGGCTGCTTTTCGGAATATTTCTCTCCGAGTCGTCCATTTAAAAAAAAAAAAAAAAAAAAAAAAAAAAAAAAAAAAAAGATTTTTTGTAAATAAAATGTTAGTTTTCTAATGAAAGAAATGAATACGTTGGAACGATTATATTTTTGTCTACGACACCGATTTCACACGTTCAATCATACACCTTCAGATCAAAAGGTTTTTAAGATCATGAGAGACGTTGCAGTCTAGTGTCCACAAACTTTAGACCAGTTGTGTGTGTGTGTGTATATATATATAACACACTTGCGTTACTTTTGCAAAAGCACATGTTCTTTATATTATGAACATTTATTTACATTTATACATGATGACAGAGATTTTGTTCATTAGATCATTCATTTTGGTGACTAGACTTGTGCCAAATGACGTACTATACACTGTGGACTTACACTATGCACTATGTACTTTACAGTGTAGTGTATGAAGTTTAGAAGGGTAGTATCTAATGTTTTTTTTTTTTACTAACCGGAATTAATCGTCGTTTCCCAGTCGATGGCAAATGACATCAAACGCTCGTAAAGTGATACTGCTCGCTTTAGCAGAATACCCAAAGTCACTGAAAATGAATTTCTTTCATTTAACTGCTTCTTACCTTTTATGCCCAACATGACTTTTTTATTTTATTTTATTCCGAGTAAATTTGAGCCAGCGTCAGCACCTGGTAGCCCCGCCCCTCTTCTGTAAGCGAAGCTGCGACTGTTGAATGCATGAAGTGTCTGACATTTTTCGGTTGAATAAGTGCATCATTTACAGGGTGAACATTATTTACACAGATCAGCCATAACATTAAAACCACCTGGTTAATATCGTGTAGGTCCGCCTTGTGCCGCCAGAACAGCTCTGACCCGTCAAGGCATGGACTCCACAAGACCTCTGAAGGTGCGCAGACGTTAGCAGCAGATCCTTTAAGTCCTGTATGTTGCTAGGTGGGGCCTCCATGGATCAGACTTGTTTGTCCAGCACATCCAACAGATACTCAATCGGATTGAGATGTGAGGAATTTGGAGGCCGAGTCAACATCTTGAACTTTTGATGTTCCTCAAACCGTTCCTGAACAATTTTTGCAGTGTGGCAGGGAGCATTATCCTGCTGGAAGAGGCCACTGCCGTTAGAGAATAGTGTTGCCATGAAGGGGTGTACTCGGTCTGCAGCAATGTTTAGGTAGGTGGTACGTGTCAAAATAAAATCCACATGGATGCCAGGACCAAAGGTTTCCCGGCAGAACATTGCACAGAGCATCACACTTCCTCAGCCAGCTTCCCATAGTGCATCCTGGTGCCATCTCTTCCCCAGTCACCGGTTCTGGACCACTTTTGGTAGGTATTAACCCCTGCATACCGGGAACACCCCACAAGACCTGCTGTTTTGGAGATGCTCTGACCCGGTCGTCTAACCATCAAAATTTGTCCCTTGTCAAAGTCGCTCAGATCCTTACGCTTGCCTATTTTTTTCCTGCTTCAAACACATGAACTTTGAAAACTGACTGCCTAATATATCCCACAGTGGATTTAATGTTATGGCTGATCGGTGTACACTACAAAATGGCATAGAATAGTAGAGTAGTGCGTAAGGTCTGGTTGTAATCGGATCTTCCATGTCCTTGGACTATAAAGTTAAACATGCCTGATGCCACAGTGGCTGACTTTACAGCACTTTACATTATATTGATTCACAGAGCTGAAGTAAACTGCATCTGTTGTAAAAATGGGCTTTAGTCCTATCTGTGCACCTAGGATTAACCCATGACCTTCGACCCTGTGTTGCAGGTCGAGCCAAAAGCGTGTGTTTCAGACAGTGAGGTCAGCGAATGAGTCAATAATGCGAGCAGCAGCAGGGACGCCTCCTATTCCCGGGTCGGGGCACTGCGGTGTGGTGATGACGTCACAGCCGTTTCACTCCAACACACACCCAATGCCTGACGGAGACCCACAGCACGGCACAGACAAGTGAGTGTGTGTGCTCCCTGTGCAGTGTACGTTTTTCTGTGCGACTGTTCTGTAGTGACCGGTCTGTGTGTGTGTGTGTGTGTGTTTCCTTCAGCAGTGTGTGCGTGGGCCGCCCCGGTTCTCCTGGAGGAAGTGACCTCGTCTCTGCGCTGCGTCGCCTCACTCTGAGGAGGCAGAACTTCCTGTGTGAGCGTCGGTACTTTCAGGCCGAGA
This sequence comes from Stegophilus panzeri, assembly GCA_024331685.1. Lineage (NCBI taxonomy): Eukaryota > Metazoa > Chordata > Actinopteri > Siluriformes > Trichomycteridae > Stegophilus > Stegophilus panzeri. The sequence goes on along the minus strand of JANDJT010000012.1, from coordinate 3,730,093 downwards.
GGACCAGGAAGCTGCAGGAGTTCTCCGACGGGGCAGAGTCAGAAGGTGGTGGGAGTGGCTGCAGCTCTCCAATGGGAAGCGTCCGCTCGTCTTTCACCAACCTTTCAGAGTTCTCCCTGTCCTCCGGCTGCTTTAAGACGTTTTTGCCCGAGAAGCTGCAGATCGTAAAGCCCATGGAAGGTGAGTCCTTAAAACAAATAACTCATAAATGGTGCCCTACTCACGGTGCCCTACTCACTACACCCTACAGTGGAGCACTACATAGTGTACTCGTATAGGGAATAGATTTTGTCCCAAACCACACGCCCTGTTCATTATGTAGGGTGCACAAACACCATAAGAAATGCTTCACTATATTCTGTCCACTGTGGATGTGTCCCAAACACTCACACACCCTAATCACTATATAGGGCACATAAACACTGTCACACATACCTCCCCTCATCGGTTCATTGTGGACGTGTCCCAAGCCACATCCTCTACATGTTCAATCAACTGTGGGTGCGTCCCAAACCACAGACCTTATTCACTATATAGGGTATATAAACACCATGAGAAGTGCCTCGCCATCATTATTCCACCATGGGCTTGTCCCAATCCACAACCCCTATTTAATAAATAGGGCACATAAACACCAGTACAAATGCCTTGCCATCATCGGTCCAGCATGTGCGTGTCCCAAACCACACCCCCTTTGACGTTTGTCATTTTCCTCCTGAAGGCTCTGCGACCCTGCACCACTGGCAGCAGCTGGCTAAGCCACACTTGGCCTCCATCCTCGACCTGCACCCGGGTGTGGTCACTAAGGGCTTTAGGCCCCTCCCCCAGGATTCTGTGTATCATCTGAACGACCTGGAGGAGGACGAGGAGAACGACAGAGCGCCGTGGGTGGACAACACAAAGCGACGAGATGAGAGGAAGACGGGAGAGGAGGGCGAAGACGAAGGGATCACGTTCAATGTGCACTCTTCCTCTACTCCGGAGGGAAGGAAAGAGAGGAGTGTTTTCACGCCACTTAAAGCCCCGCCTCTTTCGCCATCTGTAAGAGCGTCTCCTGTCTCATTGGCTGCAGCTGTGACATTTGACACCTTAGTAAATTCAGCGGCAGGGTTGACGGCACTTCCTGTGTCCCAGCCAAGCCTGAGTGTTACTACAACAGCGCCCTCTATAGGTGAGTTTATTACTGAGTTATTACACCACAGCACTGGTGAATTCTAGAATCTGATTGGTCAGAAGGTGGTGATTCATTTTCTATAACAGCAGCCCTGATGGTTGTGCAGCTCCAAATCGCAGCTTTACCCTCATTCTGATCGTTTCTGTAGTAACAACACACAGGAATGTTATTCAGAATACTACTAGGTATGTGTGAGTGTGTTTTAATCGATTTTTTTTCTAAAGCAGTGAATCCTGGTAAGTGTCAGAGCTCCACCTTCTCCACCTACACCATCACCACCTGCCGCATCCTGCACCCCAGTGATGTAACACAGGTCACACCCAGGTACTGCTCTCTGATTGGCTGTTTCTGTTCCTGCAGTATTTAATTCACTAGACTCGTGTGTTGTCGTGTGTTATTAATTCACTATTAACATTTTGTCCTCTTTCTACTCTCCCTCCCCTCTAATCTATCCTCCCTTCTTTCTTCCTTTCTTCTTCCATTTTCATGATCTTTCTGTCTCAATCTTTTCCTTCTTTCTTTTTCATTCTTTCTTTCTTTCGCTCTTTTGTTCTTTCTTTTATTTCTGTCTCTCTTTGTCCCGTTTCTGTCACATTTTATTTCTCTTTTTTCATCCCTCCTTTTCTGTCTTAAATTTTTTTTTAAATCACTCGCTTTTCTTGTTTTTTTCTTTCTAATATTTCTCTTTCTCTGTTTTCTTTCTTTCATCCTTTCTCTCTTTTTCATCGTCATTCTTTTCTGTTTTCTTTTTTATTTTATTTCACTTTCTTGCATTTTTCTTCCATTTCAATCACATTTCTTTCTTTCTTTCTTTCATATGTCCTTTCTTTCTCTCTTTCATTGGTATTTTCTTTTTTATTTTATTTCTATTTTCTTTCTTACATTTTTCTTTCATTCACATCACTTTTCTTTTTCTTGCTTTATTTCTCGTGCATTCTTTTTTTCTTTTCTCTTTACTTTAATAACCCCCCCCCCTTTTCTCCTGGCTCTTTTTCACTGTATTCATTGTTTCTTTTATTCTTGGTCTTTTTATTATTTTATTCTTGTATTTTTTTTTTTCCTCATCTTTTTTCTTTTTCACTTTCATAACTGTTTGTTCTTCTTTCTGTCCCTCCCCTCCCCCCATACCTTCCCTCAGCTGTGCGTCCACCCCGAGTTCTCTCCGCTCCGTTCCCTCCACCCCGGTCACTCCGTGCAGGTTGAGTCTGGGTGACTCGTTTCCTCCTCGCCGCACCACAGCGCCCCCTGCTGGTCTGGCTAAGCTCCTGCTGGAGAAGGGCATCTCTGCCCAGAAAGTTCCTGCTCCTCCCTCTAAACCGCCTCAGCCCCTGCTCCCGCCCTCTGGTACCCCTCCCAACTCCCCCTGCCCCTCCCCTGTACCCTTCGAGTCAACCTCCACACTCTCTGACAACTTCCTGGCATCGCGGCCGGCCGAGCTCTTCCTGCAGGACGTATACGGCGTGAAACCCGACCTCGTCGAGCGTCTGCGCAAGCTCGGATTGGACAGGAACGTCATCCGGACAGACTCGGACACGGCTCAGCAATCATCCACTCTGTTACCGACAGGAGGAGGAAGCTTGTTGGTGGGATTGAGGCGGAACCAAAGCCTGCCTGCAATGGTTGGTCAACGCAGCCCGTCCTACCCTGCTCCGCCCCCTCATCCCACCTCCCTCGCCCTGCCTACCCCTTCCTGGGGTAACTTGAAACCACGCCCTACTCGTAGACACGCCTCCCTTTCAAAAGCTCCTCTTCCTAATGAGCAGTAAAGAGCTGTTTGAGGTTGTTTGGCCAAAAAAGGGATTGGTGATTGGATGAAAATTTATTTTGTGGGCATGGCCAGGGGTATAGATTAATCACTGACCTTTCTTGAGCTGTGCTCGCCTTCCTGTAAACTAACAGTAATCTAAAAGGCATGAAGAGACAGTCGCTCTTCTGTTGTGGCTTATTTCAAAAAGCACAATTGTGTAAATAGATTTTTGGCGTATTTATAGGCCTAGTTTTACGCATCAAAAGGAAATATCGCATGTCCTGATTTGACCTGGGTCAACAAGGGTGGAGCTTGAATATAATGGTTTCATCACATAATATAGCAGAATATATAATGTTAGCTAACATACTAGCAAACTTGGTTCAGATGCGATTATAATGTTTAGCTCAGTGGTATCTTGGTAAATAGCCTACCTAACTATAGCTAGCTTGCTAGCAAACATGACTAGCGATGTATGATTTTATATAGCTACTGGTGGTGAGGTAGTTAAAGGGGTAGCTGGCTAACGTTAGAACGGTTCCGTGTTAAGCTAGCTGCCTAGATTAGCAAATTAGACTGAATTGTATAAATGAAACCCAGTATTTTATGCTAAGCGCCACCCTCGTTGACTCGGGGAACGAGGACGTGCAGGAACAATCGATCAGAATGTTGCGTTAACTTTTTATTTATCCCATCAAATAAGACTGTTTTGCTTTCACCATTCCCTCTCCCCACATCGAAGCGTCTCGGAGTTTAACCTCAGTTGTAGCCACGCTGTCCGTTTATCCCCGAGGCTCTGCGGGTCGAGAAAGGTGAGAGGACGTCGATCAGGGGTACCGCACGTAGGGTGGAGTGATCAAGGGAATAAGGAAAGTGTGTTACGGAATGAAAATTAGCGCTTCGCACGCGCGTGGATTTATTAAAGTTTAGAGCGTTTGTGGTAAGTTGAACAGGACGCAAGATAAAGATGGATCATGAAGGTGAATTGAAGGTGATTAAAAAGTAGAAGTGAAATAGGAATAATAAACGAAACGATGAGCTTGCAGAGCCTCTGGGAAACACGGCACGTCAACACTAAGTAGTACTTTAATTCAGTGCCAGCTAGTTTCTGTACCGCTCATGTTACTGTGTCTACATCTCCTCACCCAGCATGCATCTCTGCCTGGTGTGCTAATCTTAGTTTTAACCCCTAAAGCACATTTTACAGTGGGATTTCACTATCGCTAGTCTATCAGGGATTTAAAGTGCATTAGGTTGGGTTTTTTTTTTTTTAAAGATTAGGTAGGTTTGACATTTGAATGATGTCTTAGGATCTGTGGTGGCCTCGTAGAGTGTCTATAAAAAAAAAATAAAAAAAAAAACGACCAACAGGAAGAGTATCCAAACACAAGCATGTTTTCCCTCTGTGACTTTTGCTAAGGCCACGGCTTAATCCGTTGTTGTTGTTGTTGTTGTTGTTGTTGTTTTTAGCATGCTCTATATATCATAACAGGTACAAGTGAGGAATAAAAATAAATAAATAAATAAAAAAAACGCACCATTTAAAGCCTTATGAAGAAACGGTGTTATTAGGGACTTTATTTTATGTTCAGGGAGCAAGAGAAGGGATGGGAACACCCTCGTCTTACATGTTTCATTTGTACTGTGTTTATTCTAAAGGGAATGGGCAGAAGTTCACCTCACATTTTCACACACACGGTGGCGCAGTAGTTCAATCCCGAGCTTGGGTTACTGTGTGTGTGTGTGTGTGGGGGGGGGATTTCGTATGATGTCTCCCCGTGTCTGTGTGGGTTTCCTCTGGGTTCTCCAGTTTCCTCCCACCTCCCAAAAACATGCCAGTAGGTGGACTATGTACTCTAAATTGCCCCCGAGGGTGTGTGTATGTATGTGTGTGTGTGTGTGTGTGTGTGTGTGTGTGTGTGTGTGTGTGTGTGTGTGTATGGTGCCCTATGAATGACTGGCATCCCATCCAGGTCGTAATCCTGCCTTGGATCTGCTCCGGATGCACCACAACCCTGACCAGGTCATTAACGCTCTTCGTTAGTACTACTCCTGTACAGTGTGTTGTGATTGGCTAAGAGCAGTAACACATAACACACAGATCAATAACATTAATATCGGTACCAACCACTGCGAATGGTATTTTCTCATGACGCTCAGTTTTCCACCCCCTCTTTAAAACACTTTTTTTTTTTTTTTTTTTTTTCATTTTAACCCACTAACATAATGGTATTTATTATTAAATGACAGCGTAGTATGTACAAGCAAGAGAACCTAACCATAAGCTAGTGGCATGAAGTAATTTTATTAAGCACTTTCATTTAGCAGAGGTATTTCATTAATATATGTTGCTTATGAGTTTGTTATTTTGGTGAGTTTAAGAAGGGATTCGACTTTTTAAAACCTTTTTGTCCTGGTCCAAACCAAAATGAACATGATTTGACCAGCGTTTTTGCTGGTTGGGCTTTATTACTGCTTTTGTTGTTGTTGTTGTTGTTGTTGTTGTTATTGTTGTTATTATTACTGTTATTATTCTTTTTTGTAAACTAAACTTGTATGTATGGTTGTAGTTGCAAAGTCTTGCGTTTTATTATAGTGCCATTTTTAATAGCCATTGGATAATGCACTGAAATGGGGCGTGGCTTGTAACGTCACCGAGACGTCTGCTTTAGATAATTATGAAAACATTTTAATATAGTTGAAATAAATTGCTGAATAAATTTATTGCCACGTGACGTACTGTACAGGATATACACATTGTTGGAATGTTGCAAAGAAGCACAGCGTGTGATTTGGGTTCGAATGGCTCAATGTTTGTAACAGTAGCTATTTAAATGAATTGACGGAAAATTAAATATACATCGTTAGTTTATGCCGAATTTACTCAGGCACCGGAGCTACAAGGCTTTTTCTGTGTATACATACAGTACACAAAGTTTGTATGCCCTTCCTCTAACAACCCTAGATAAACAACTTCTTTTTTTTTTTTTTTTTAAATGCACCATTTTTAGCAAATAGTAAAGTTAGCCTGCAATGAAGAAAATGAAGTTTAATGGTGAAACTACACAATCATCTATCATCCAGCTTTCTGCTCTAAGTTCTGCTTTCAAACTTTCAGACGGTATCATTCTGGTTGTCCAAAATGGCCGCCCAAGTAGATAATTTGTACGTTTATAGAATACAGACGTCCCATGTCCTAATGACATATTTCTGGGAAAGATTTTCCACGAGAAAGACTAGCCTTGTAGCTCCAGTCCAAAACTAAGCCATGTTGGACCCCGAACACGATTTGTCCTCACAGCTACTCTCCTCATCCTCGCATCTTCTCAGACACTCAGGGTGAGCGATGGAGATGATGTGTGTGTGATGATGATGTGTTTATGATATTCATTTGATAAGCACAGAGATATGAATGTTGTCCTGTTTAAATCCTAATCAGTGCTGTTTTTTCTTGCCTCCTTTTTTTTTTTTTTTTGTTTTTTTTTTTTTAAATAAAGCAATGAACAAATATTTTCCCCACGTTTCATTTCATATTTAATACCGTGGCAGAAAACTACCTCTGTATAAAAGTTTATTGACATATATACAGTATGTTCAATCTTTATACTTTGAACTGGTTTGTAGAAATGTTGATCACAACAAAAACAAACAATAATCAGTAAGTTGTTTATGATTAGCATTGCTAGCATTAATAGTGGTAATTCAGAAACTTGTTTCTTTTCTACCAGCTTGACTAGTTCGGCCTGTGTTCTGGCAGCTAAGCTCAATTTAAATTTTTCTCCCGAATCATTTGAGTATTGTGTAAAATGTTTAAATTGTGTACAGAATAACATTATCGTACACTGGAAGACAAGGGTGAAACAAAATGGCGGACATTACAGGGCAGAAATGCAGGCCAAAAAAAAAAGTTAGCGGCTAATAAACCACGTCACGTGACCGACATAGTTCAATACCTGTGCTGAACAGGTCTCTGGTGAAATACACACTCACTCACGGTAGGGGGCAGTAATGCTCACAAAAACTAAACCGTCAATAAATACCAGAAGAAGGAGAAGAAAAAGCGCTGCGTTTTTGCGGAAGAACCAGGTTAGCCTTCTGACCCGAACATAAACGGAACATTTTTCTTACAGGATTATTATATTAAAAATAACAAATTATATCTCGGAAAGTTAAAATAAGACAGCTATTCTATGTGTATCTGAGATGGTTAACTACGTTCGGCTTTAACGCCTGCTTTAAGGTAAGTTCTACTAATGCTTGCTAGCTGAGCTAGTGGCTGAACTCCAAATACGCTCCTATGTCCTGTCTAAGTGCCCTACATAGGGAATGAATTGCTAGTATATGCGCCCTATGTAGTGCACTCTTTAGCCAATAGCGCTCTATTTTGTATTCAGCCTTGGAGAGAGTTCACAAAACTGATGTAATGATTAACACTGTAGCTTTTAGTTTATTTCTTCTTAAATTTAAATAAAAAGTAAACCTTTATATACCATATATGTCCTGGCTTGTTATTAGAAGAGGATGAAATGACGTGATTAAAGGATTGAATTCTTATAAAATGCTAAAAGAAATCAATTAAATAGAGAAATGCAGACTGTATGCCAAAATGAATCATTGTTGTGTTTTTTTCTTATAGTTATAGGTTTATTCTTATGGTTTATGTTTTTCTTTTTGTTTTTTTTTTTTGGTTTTTTTTTTGCTTTTCTTCAAGGTATTGTTTTTCTTTCTTTGTTCCAGGAATGAGAACACTCCTGACGACAGTCTCCTCCTTTTTGTGCTCCTCCAAACAAACCTTATATTCACCATGATGAAATTGAAATCGGAGGAGGTTAAATACGAGAATGTACCCACGAGACTCTCCAGCGATCGGGAGGTTTCACCTGGAGTTCAGCACGTTAACACCACGTGGAGAGAAGCGCAGCCGGGAACGTACCGGTGCACGAAGAGTTTCGACGATATGGGAAGCGCCGAGACGCACCGTTGCGTCCACGCAGGAGAGAAACCGTATTACTGCTCGGAGTGTGGGAAGCGGTTTATTGAGCGAAGACATCTGGAACGACACCAGCGCATTCACACGGGAGAGAAGCCGTATAGCTGCTCGCACTGCGGGAAGAGTTTTACCCGAGAGGACACCCTGCAACAGCACCAGCGCCTTCACACGGGAGAGAAGCCGTATCGCTGTTCGGACTGCGGGATGAGTTTTACCCAGCAGAGTACTTTCCAGCTGCACCAGCGTGTTCACACAGGGGTGAAGCCCTATGAGTGCTTGGAGTGTGGGAAGAGTTTTCGGCGGCAGGACACTCTCCAGCAACATCAGCGCATTCACACCGGCGAGAAGCCGTATCACTGTTCGGACTGCGGGAAGAGTTTCAGGCAGCAGAGTCATCTCCAGCTACACCAGCGCGTTCATACAGGAGAGAAGCCTTATCGGTGCTTATACTGTGGGAAGAGCTTTAGCGATAGTCGAAACCTCAAAACGCACCAACACGTTCACACCGGAGAGAAGCCATATCACTGCTCGCGCTGTGGACTGAGCTTCGCGTATTCGAGTGTATTTAAGACACACAAGTGCATTACAGCGGAGGCGGCGCACGTGAATCCGTCAAGTCAAGAAATCTAATTATTACTGTGTTTTAGGTTTTGCCTTTCGTTTAGCTCTTGGTTTTGAAAAAAGGTGCAAAGATTTATTATTACACATCATTATTGCTTTGCTCCAAAGCGTTAGACGTAGGGCTGCAACGATTTGTCTGAGTAATTGATGTTCATTATGGGAAAAACTGTCAACGTGGATTCGACTACTTGTGTACTTTTTACACCATGTACAGAAATATAACCGCGTACACAAGCCTCTGTTCCTGGGTAGAATGTAATTCCATAGTGAAGCCAATGGAGGTGGTAGCAGTACTGAAATTAGTGCGCCAACACTGCACTGTCCTCCGAGGCGTTTTCACCCCAACACTGTGTTCAATGCAACCCGCTAATTGTAGGGTTGGCGGTCCGGTTCTGGCCCACGTGACTCCACATGCCGAAGTGTCCTTGGCCAAGACACTGAACCCCAAGTTGCTCCCGATGGCAAGCTAGCGCCTTACATGTCAGCTCTGCTACCATTGGTGTGTGTGTGTGTGAGAGAATGGGTGAACGAGACGCAGTGTAAAGCGCTTTGAGAACCACTAAGGTTAAAAAATAATAAAGCACCGTATAAGTGCAGACCATTTACCAGTTTTACTGACAAAATACAGACCAAACGTGGAAAGAGGTTTTAATGTCATTGTGATCGTGACTGACAGTAGCTGCGCTTCCATTAACCTGCTTAATTAATTCGCAGTTTGAAATCGCCAACTAATAATCAGGTAATGGAAACGCGTGAAAAACTCAGATAGGAGAAAAGTTTATACGCGCTCACGAGGTGGTTTTTCAGACAATTCGACAAAGCAGTATTACGAGAAAATGAAATGGAAACGCATTTAGGTCACATAACAAAGTGACACAAAGAATCACGCTGTACTCTGCACAGGTAGCCAGTTTATAAAGAGCGATGACTGCGCTTTTCGGTCGGAACTGGCTCCTTCGGGAATAATATGGCAGGCGCCACGAGCGCTCCTATTTTGTTGCACAACTCGTCAAATGTTTAGTGGGTCGTTCTCTCTGATCCATATCTCCCTGCAGCTCTCGCCTGGTTTCCCACTGCAGCTAAGCAGGGTTGAGCCTGACCAGTACCTGGATGGGCCAGCAGGGGGCGCTCACCACGTGGTCTGTGTGGGTCCTAATGCCCGAGTATAGTGACGGGGACACTACAGTAAAAACAGTCTTTCGGATGAGACGTTAAAGCGAAGTCCTGACTCTCTGTGGTCATTAAAAATCACAGGACACTTATGGTAAAAGAGTAAGGGTATAACCCCAGGGTCCTGGCGAAATTCCCCCATTGGTCCTTCTCGATCACGGCCCCCTAATAATCCCCATCTCTGAATTGGCTACATCATTCTCTCCTCTGCACTAACAGCGGGTGTGTGGTGGGCGTTCTGTCACACTATGGCTGCCGTCGCATCATCCAGGTGGAAGCTACACACTAGTGGTGGTTAAGGAGATTTCCCCCCTATACTATGTAAAGCACTTTGAGTGTCTAGAAAAGCGCTATATAAATCTAACTGTAACTAACTAACATTCTGAAGTTTTGGATCCACAGGACCTCTGTAAAATCATTACGGACCACGATCTCCCAGAAATCCTGCCAGGTATAACGGGCTCGCCTTTCCGTTTGATCGCGTGCATTACAATGCCTCCGTCGCCTTCTATTAAACACTACCACACCTATCGCGTTGGATGCGATTGAATTCACCGTCCCAACACTCATCAGATCTTGAAGACTCGTCGCCATGTTTAATAGTAGCGACTATGGCGAGAGGAGAAAACCCAGATTTAATCGCATAGCACCATTTAATAGAAACGCAGAACATTCGCATTTATCTTTCGTCGACATTCTTAAAATATCTGTTTTGCGCAAAAAACTGCAGCGGAAACCTGACGTCGTGAAAACACGACGGTGAGCCATCCTCTCACTGTCTCGCAGATGGTACTTTGTATGATCGCAACAACGAGAGAGGAATAAAAAATAGCAAAATCTAAAAGATAGTTCCACTGGAAAAAAAAAAAACAACCCCAAAAACTAAACGCCCGTTACAATGCACTCTGGGTAAAGCATAAAGCACGATGCCTTTCACTGCAACACAAGCACTAAAACAAAAATAGCCAAAAGCTCGTGCTTGGTAACTGAAACATACAAAACCGTAGATGTTCTGGCCCCATTTTACATTCCATTCAATAAGCTTGATATGTATATGTGCTGGTAAAGTTCTTTCTTTTTTTTTTTTTTTTTTTCTTTTTTTTTTTTTAAACCCGTTTAATTTTGGCTCGTTAAAAAATTCATAACGACGAAATTGAAACAAATTGCTTTAATTCCGTAATTTCAGTGGATTATTCCCTGTTACAAGAACAGTAATCGCTTGATTAACCATAGAGGAGAAAGTCAAGTAAAGTAACAAGATGTTGAGTTTTTCCTCACTCTATATGATTTATATTTTAATTATATTATTGAAAAAAAAAAACAGGCTATAAAAATGCCAACTGGTTATTTATTACAGCAGTTCTCATGTACAAGCCACATTTAATCTGCTTATTTGTTGATTAATTGCCTATTAAAATGTTTTTTTTTCTTTTTTATTGCAGCCCTAATTATAATATGCTTAATTAAAGTGGCAGATGTTTTTAGCATTTTATTTTTATTGAATGTCGACGGGTAATACATTAATAATGTAAGACTTCGTTAACATCTGCTTAACCTTAATTGGCTTAATTCTTGATTCTTTTTTTTTTTTTTTTTTTATGTGGATCATTTTCCTCGACAAAAATTGCATCATCAGCCAGATGAAATTGTCTAATAATTAATTAACATGTTATTTTAATTTGGAAGTTGCATTCATGTAACCATGTCGGAACATGTATGAACTATGGACCCTGTATCTTCTACCTAAGAATGCGTGAGAGCGAGCGAGCGAGCGTGTGTGCGCTCGTAAAAGGTTAACAATTCGCCTTGTTGAAGATCTGCAGTAATCCTAGATGATAAAACCCCACGTGCAACAAGAACGAGTCAATATACAGGTGTAATTGTTGACCTCATGCCGTATTATGTGGTAATGTGTTGTACGTGGTATCGTTTGATGAGCACTGAACACCATCTCTCAGTCCCTCCAGGATTTCGCAATCGCAGAAATTAACGCAAAATCGAACAAACTCCACGATATTCGGAGGAGCTTGTAAGTTTTTCGAAATGCGACATCATCGCAACGCGCGTTCGGTCAAAACACTCTTCGATTCACGTACACCGAACATGAGTACAGCTAAAAAGTCTCATTTACCAGCAAACATCGCTGCGAAAGAGCGTGCGAAACAATTACGCCATTTCGAGAAGTTTTTCACAAAAAGAAAGCCATAATATGCTTGCGGAGCTGCTGTCTATCCGTCTTGATGGATGACTGCTATGAGCGGAACACCGGAAGATAAACAGGCGCACTCTGACCAATGAGAGGACAGATTACGCACGTGTGACTTGCATAAACACGTTTTGATACGCTTTGAAATGTTGCCTTGTGAAAGCGAACTGAGCCAAGGAGAAAATGCGACAATGTAACAATTTAAGTCCCTGTTTCGGAGCAAAGCACCGACCTACAGGTCTGAAAACGCCCTAAGACTGTGATTGGCTAGAATTACTCTGATTGATATGTGATACATGAAGGCTAGTATGGTATTTAATAGCACACTAATGCTAATCTAAACTTAGCAAACAGAAAAAAAAACATTTAGTGCTTAAGAATATTTAATTTTTAAAATGGCATTCTGGCACACGAGTATGAGGACTGCGTGATACTTCATTCTATCTTTCAAAATTATATCAGTAATCTGGACAAAAGGTTATGTAATGATCTGGGTTAGAGGGAGCAGATTTTAACGCTATCTGTAGATGCGCTGAAGTTTCCAATGGCGAAGTCGAGGCCGACTCCGACGCCGCTCCCAACTCCAAAAGCGGCAAACAGCGGCCGACTGGACGAGACGCCGTGGAATGTGTGTAGGTGCACGAGCACATCATCAACACCATAGAAGGTCAGAGATTCCTCCTCCTGGTTCAGGAACACGCCCACTCGGGGGCAGTACGTCACTGAAATCTCCTGCTTCTGATTGTTGTGCATAGCAGCGCAACACATGTCTGACAACTCCAAACTCCATGATTGGCCATTGTAGCCAAGCCCTGCCCTTGCGTCCGCACCTTTACGGGGCATAGAGGTACTGGCCACACCCACTGAAGAGCCCCGCCCACGCCACTCCACCTCCCAGTAACAGCGGCCAGAGCCGAGTGGCTGGAGGCTGAGAATCTGCGTCCAGCTGTCAAATCGCTCAGGGAGGTCGGGGTACGATTGGGTGGCGGTGTGCAGTGTCGCTTTGGTGTCATCTTCACTGAGAACCAATCGCCGGTGAGCCGTATTGGGGTCAAAGGTCAGCTCGCAGGCATCTAATTGAGAGAGAGAGAGAGTTTTATTTAATTATTTTTCTTTAATATGTGTGGGTTTTTAGATGTTATAATAGACTCAAGTCCGGTCTCAAGACATTTTCGGTATTGACTAATTGGCATATGTACTTGGACTGCGTCTTGGGCATTGGTCTCACTAATATAATATAGTATATACAACGTTAAGTCAAGAAGTAATTCGTTCTCCTAGAAAATATGCACAATTGAAGCAAACGCATTCATTTGGACTTGATCTCGACTTGCCATTGACCCCCTTAAGACTCGTTCTTGACCCAGGCTTGGTTAGTCCTGGTCTTGGACTTGACAATCGCGGTCTTAACTACAGCTTTATACAAAGCCGTGTACTGCGTGAGTCCATACGAGAGTTAAAAATCTCAAAATTAATATCATCAGAAATTAAACAGACACGAGCAGGTTTAACTGAATTACCATTTTGTTTTTGACATAAAAGTCCAGTGTCTTTTCAGTGTTATGATAACAAACTGTCCCACATGGAAGTTTAATGTCTCCAATTAAAGTATGTGCTCCAATGAGCAGTGATTCAATAGTAATCTGAGTATATTACACTGTGTAGGTAACTGGATCTCAGTGTGTGTGAGTCTGTATGCACTTACACTGCAGGAACTCGTCTCTGCTCCTCGGCTCAGGAGCCTGGATGCTGTCGATATCGATCTCTCTCACTCCAGGGAAAGGAAAGTGGGACGATGAAGCTGTTGGAAGAAATGAAGGGACTCTATGTGGATATGTATAAGTGTAAATGCAGTATCTAGGGGGATTTTATGCATGGAACGAGTTGGAGGAGATGATGAAGACGCTCACATGAAAAGGCAGGGATGATTGATGAGTCTGCGGTAGGAGAGTCCAGGAAAAGTCCAGGGTTTACTAAGCAGAGAAACAATCAGACAAAAATCACCATTAGTACCATAATAGCACCAGGGGTTCTGTGGTTTACAGTGGTGGAAACCAAAACGTTATCATTATCAATGTTGTTACTAATATCATTTAATAAAAGTGGTCTCTGTTCAAAAATCTCTCTCTCAAAAAAAAAAAAAACACTCTGGCTCAAAAATATTATTGAACATGTTTCTGAATAGTTTGTTTGTAAAATAAATCTGTACTCTATGGGTCTGGGTTTTTTTTTTTTAACATTTAAAGTGATCTTCGAGTAGAAAGTTTCAGAACCCTGAACTAACCATCTAATTCAATTCCAACTTTTGAACGGGGTCGTTTTTATAAATTCAGCTATTAGCTTGTCTTGTCGACTATATGTAAACATCTGTTATGTGAAATAGCTTATTCAGGACAGAACTAAATGAAAAACAACATGGGATTTTTATGATCCTTCTTATTTTGTTAACAGTATTAAGATTTAGCAGATTCTGCAAAGGGTATGCAAACTTTTGGGCACAGCTGTATATATATATATAATGTGTGTGTGTGTGTATGTTGGTCCGTCCATATTGTTTGCATACTGTTTAAATGTCTGTCACCTCAGTACTGTATGTCTGAATTGGTCAGTATCAGTACAAGACCAAGTTTTACCTTCAGTCTGGTTTCCCCCTGCAGAGAGAAAAAAAAAATCATTTAGCGTTAAATTTCTCAAACAGGATACAAAAATGCAAAGCATGTACGCTTCAGGAGTAATCTGAGTGTATTGAGTGGGTGTGACTTACACTGATCCTTCGGAGACTCTACTTCCTGCTGTATAGGTGTGGCCTGTTTCACTAGAAGAACAGAAAATCAGTGTGTAACTAATGCCTGAATGAAGCTTCTCAAAGTGGGGTTCAGTTTTATATGAAGAACTAAACGTTATTCACGATACTGACATTAGAGATTCGAACTGGGATTTGGTTTAGGTGTAGACACGATTCAGTGGAAATACCTCACGGAGATATTAAAATAGGCTGGGTGTGTTAGTGTGAGCGGGTCAGGGATTATTCCTTCTCTCACCTGACTCTTGTCTCTTCCTCCTGTTTCTTGGTAACAGTGAGCTCAGACTCCAGCGATCGGCTGATTTTACACCGCAATAAGGAAACGACAATTACAAACAAAGACGTGCATTCGACACAATGAGCACTGTTTTAGTGCGAGTAAAACATCTTACATTGTCGTTCGGGCTGCTGTCTGGTCGCCACCGTCTGCTGTGTCCTGGGCGAGCTCTGGACATCTGCATTAGCTAACCGAGAGAGACGTTTAATGTGTGTCAGGAAGAATAATCAGCACCTTACCTCTATGTTAAGACACTGTGTACCTGTCTCTCTCTCTTCTCTCTTCTCTCTGCCTCTGATCGACCTGATGGAACTTAAGCTCCAGCTATCAGCTGAAAGAGAAGTGTTAAAGAGTGTTAAAATGCGTGTATGCTTGTTTATGTGATCTACTGCTAAAGCCTGTACATCTGGGCCTGTTCTTATACGCTATATAGCCAAAAGTATGTAGACACCACATCATCACACGTACAGTATACAGTATGTGCTTCTTCTTCTCCAAACTGTTCCCACAAAGTCAGAACCACACAATCATATAGAAAGTCTTTGTGTGCTGTAGCGTTACAGTTTCTCTTCACTGGAACTAAGAAACCCAAACCTGTTCCAGCATCACAGTGCCCCTGTGTACAAAGCAAGCTCCATGAAGTCACGGTTTAAATACAAGGTTGGAAGAAGGTGGAAGATCTTGAGTTTCCTGCACAGAATCCTGATCTGAACCCCACTGAACATCTTTGGGATGAACTGGAACCGGAGTCTCCTCGACATCCCAACATCAGAGTCTGATCTCAGCCTCACTAACGCTCACAATCCCCACAGCCACGCTCCACAACCTAGTGGAAAGCCTTCCCAGAAGAGTGGATCTTTATTATAACAGCAAAGTGGGAAATAAATCTGAAATGGGACGTTCAACAAGCATATAAGTGTGATGATCAAGTGTCCACAAACTTTTGGCCATATAGTATATGTCTTTGCATCATTTTGTTCTTGTAGAACACGAGCTAGCCAGGCCTGTCAGCATGGCTATACTGTTGTACACACACTCCTGCTCTAATAGAAAAAGATCACATTCACACCGAAAGAATACATGTGCCAGGCTTATGGTAGTTGAAATCAAGTAATCAAAAACATTCATGCATTTAAAGACAACCTGAGCCTATTTTTACCTCGTTACTTCAGGTCCGTGGTTATTATCGTTCATGATTCAATGGTCATTTTAAGGGGGGAAAATCCCTAGGTTTTTTGTTTTGTTTTCCTGTTAACATTATTTGTATAAATTATATAAATGCAATTACCTTTCGCCCTCTTTCTTCTCAATGTAACGTGCTAATGGTATCGATTCAGATTCAGAATGTGGTTGTCCTAGAGTAACACCGTGTGTGTTCTGCATCTTACATTGCCTTTCTGGTTGCTGTCTGGTCATCGCTGTCTCCTGTGCTCTCTGGGAGCTCTGCACTTCCCCATTAGCTAACAGAGAGGACACGGAGACAGATCAACACAGAGCTAGAGAGAGAGAGATGTTAAACGAGTGTGAGTTAGATGTGTGTTAAGATGCCACGTACCTGTCTCTCTCTCGTCTCTCCTCGGTCTGCCTCTGGACCTGACAGAACTTAAGCTCCAGTTGTCAGCTGTGAGAGAAAAAAAGAGAAGTGTATGTGAATGATTGTCTATCTACGTGCAAGGTCCGGTCCTGGCCCGATCGTTGTATATGCAGAACTCGATCGTAAATATTCATGAGCATCCATTATGAACTGTGTGCCATTTTGTGTGCATGTGTGTGTGTGTTTCACCTTGCTCCTGGTCTTCTCTCCTCTGTGTCGACTGCCGTAGAGAGCGTATACTCCAAGTGTCAGCTAATGAGGCAGAAATGAATGCGTAAACTGTTTTTAATGTGCAACCTTGCAACACACACACATTATTTTTAAAACACAGCCTGCTTTATCAATTAAAATGTCAGCATTTGCCCCTAATCTGTATTATTCAGCTTGCATTTCGGACACAATCTCAGCATTTGATTCTTAAAGACAGGCAAAACCCTGCTGAAATAATGAAAGAACACACCGGTGGCATTTGTGTTTTCTTTTTCGTCTCCATACAAGGATAATTATACATGCTGATAATTCTACAAAGCTAATGTGAATTTCAGTTTACTCTACATCGCTGGAGGTCACACTGTTTAAGATGCCACAAATAAAACAACAACACTAAAACACACAGATTTTCTTGCGTGATCTTACCCGCGTTATCATCTGTGCTTCTGCTTTGAGATATTGCCGAGTTTTGAATCTCCCTCTCTGTAGACGAAGGACATGGAAAAAGAAATACACCCTCAATATTGAATGAAATATGTGCTATATTTTCTGGACTATAAAATGCTTTTATAGTCTATTCAACCTGTAAGAGGAACCAATGTACCATTTAAAAGGCTGTAATAAATGTCAGAAGAAAAAAAAAACCCTGTTACACTAACGCAAATGATATAATTAATGAACCTAGGTGTGTAGGCTTTATAGTCCGGTAAATATGGAGTGTATTGTTACTGTACAGTGAGGTATGATTAGATCACCTTGCTCTCTCTCCTCTCTCCTCTGCGTCTCTCTTGGTCTCAGAGATCTCACACTCTGGTTATTAGCTGAGACAAAACACACACAATGAAAAGTCTGCTTATACTGTATATGACACCTGACATATATATATATATATAGAGAGAGAGATAGATAGATAGATAGATAGATAGATATAGATATATAGAGAGATAGATATAGATATAGATATATAGAGAGATAGATATAGATATAGATATATAGATAGATATAGATATAGATATATAGAGAGATAGATATAGATATAGATATAGATATATAGAGAGATAGATATAGATATAGATATATAGAGAGATAGATATAGATATAGATATA
>JANDJT010000012.1:3701107-3712094 GCA_024331685.1 Stegophilus panzeri | reverse complement strand
ATAGATATAGATATAGATATATAGAGAGATAGATATAGATATAGATATATAGAGAGATAGATATAGATATAGATATAGATATAGATAGATGTGACAGTTTTATTCCTGGTCAGGATTTGGCTTCGTACATTGTTTCAAATAAAAGCATTTGAATACATTGAAATACAAATGATTTCCTCTTATTTGTTGTTAGTCTTCTCAGTATTTTACTCCTAAAGCCTTTTCTACGGAAGCGAAAAGGAGGGAAGATGTTTTGATGTTATGTAGATTATTTAAAAGCTAAAAATCGCCCGGTCATGTGCAGTCGAGTGCAAAGATTTGCATACCATTTGGGTGAAACGGAAAACTCCAATAAACAAAACTCATATCAGCAGGATATTCAGTGTATTAGGTTTTACAGATGTTACTTCATTGTCATAAAATCAGTTTTTTTAAATGTTATCACTGAAAACAATATGATCAGTTTTTTTTTAAAAAAATTTAATAATGCATGCGAATATGGGATTAGTAAAATAAATATGGTCTTCTTCAAATCAACAACAAAGATTTGGCTACATATTGTTTATATACAAACTGCAAAGCTGAATTTACCTTGTTTTGGAAGTCAGACAATTCAACTTCTTATTCATAGATAAATTGTAAAATAAAAGTATATTGACCTTTGTGTGCATTCTGTACTATAGGAATGACTAACTTCTATGAAGGATTAAAGATGATACAATATAATACATGCATTCACGCGCACGTGTGTGTGTATTTGTGTGTGTGTGTGTTTGTGTGTGTGTGTGTGTGTGTGTGTGTGTGTGTGTGTGTGTGTGTGTGTGTCCTACCTTGTTCTCGTTCCTCTCTGTTGTAGCTTGCTCTCGGTCTTGGGGAGTTTGACCCTCTATCAACTAACACAAGGACAAAACATCTTTGGTAAAACATCTCATACACATACAAATCAGCATGTGTCAATTCTGTAATAAGTTACACCCTGGTATTCATCATGTATGATATTGCTATCACGGACAAATAAAAGATATTGTTACTTTGTGCCGGAGGCAGCATGTCTGGAAGGGGATTATTCCGGGATGAAGTCTGTTTCATATAGAAATTGGCTTTGGAACGGCTGCTGTTATTTGAATTATTTGGCCGCGGTCAAATGCCAATCTAATCCAATCTAATCTAATCTAATCTAATCTAATCTGAAAAGGTCAAGTGGACAGCGTGCTAGAAATGACGATATAAAATGTATAAAATGCTAATTAAGCATATCAGTGAAAACAGGAACAGCTAAATTATTACTACATTTCGAAACATTCTGTCATGACGATATTTTCGGATATGATTAAAAAGCAGATTATTGTGAAATCGATTCATCTTCAGCTAGAGCTTTATCCTGTTCAGGGTGGCGGTGGAGCTGGAGAACACCCACTGCAAGGCTCGTACGAGAACTCACAGACAGTAACCCCAGTCAGAAGTTACTTCTGAATATGTTTATGTTTATTGTTATTATTATTCTGGATACACTTGCTTGTGCACTCTATCTATCTGTCTGTCTGCTTGTCTATCTGTGATACTTCTGAATATGTTTATGTTTATTATTATTCTGGATACACTTGCTTGTGCACTCTATCTATCTGTCTGTCTGCTTGTCTATCTGTGATACTTCTGAATATGTTTATGTTTATTGTTATTCTGGATACACTTGCTTGTGCACTCTACTCTATCCATCTATCTAGCTAGCTACCCAGCCCTAATGTTATTATGTTGTTAGATTAAAATTTTGAATTGGCACATGCCTATATATATATATATCTCATACACTCACAAACTCATCTTGTGGCTAATTTCGCCTCCTAATATTCTGTGGATGCTCTACAGGTCCTAAAGAGGCAGATAGTTTTACAGACGGACAAAGATTTATAATCAATTCTGATAGTTTTAGATACAGATAGATAAATACTGGTGACATGCCAGCAGATTTAGAGACAAAGGGTCAGTTTACAACATAGACAGACAGTTTAAGAGGTAGAAATAGAGTTAGAGATAGATTTAGGGACTGTTTAAAACATAGACAGGTTTAGAGACAGACAGATTTGGAATGGATATGTTACTGCAGTGTTACCTGGGCCTCGAACACTCACAGAGGGCAGTGGAGGGGGACCTGCTACACACATACACACACAAACAGGCGTATGAGATTAACGAGCAAAGCCTGAAAATACAAAAATTAGTAAAATCAGATATTATTACATATACATGGAGATGATACCTTGTGTGCGACTGCTTGATGTTTTGGCTCCGATTCCAGAAAACACTGACGGACACAGAGAGAAAACATGTTTACAGCTTTATATTTAAGTTATATCAACATTAACCCAGAGTTACATTCTGCTTACTGCACTCATGCTGCTTATTGCTCACATTACTGCAGTGTACAGCTGTCCAACTGGGGCACATGGTGGCTTAGTGGTTAACACATTAGCCTCACATCTCCAGGGTTGGGGGTTTGATTCCCGGGGGTTTCCTCCGGGTACTCCGGTTTCCTTCCCCAGTCCAAAGACAAGCATGGTAGGTTGATTGGCATGTCCAAAGTGTCTGTAGTGTATGAATGTGTATGTGATTGTGCCCTGCGATGGATTGGCACCCCATCCAGGGTGTACCCCATCTTATGCTCCCTGGGATAGGCTCCAGGTTCCCCGTGACCCTGTAGGATAAGCGGTATAGATGATGGATGGATGGAACTGTCCAACTGTGGATGTTTTGTATCCATAGTTCCATACTTGCTTTTTTTGCACCATTGATTACACTCGTAATTACTGCACTGACACGTTCACTCCATTCACAGTACTTGTGAATATAAAACTATATTTACTTTATATCCTATATAGGAGTATACCATTATAAGTTACTTCTGAATATGTTTATGTTTATTGTTATTATTCTGGATACACATGCTTGTGCACTCTATCTATCTATATATCTATGTCTGTCTATCTATCTGTCTGTCTGTCTGTCTGTCTGTCTGTCTATAGGTCTATCTATCTATCTATGTATCTATCTATCTATATATCTGTCTGTCTGTCTATCTATCTGTCTGTCTGTTTGTCTGTCTGTCTGTTTGTCTGTCTGTCTGTTTGTCTGTCTGTCTATCTATCTATCTATCAGTAGTGGACTTTACTCACATTTTAAAATGGCCGGCTTCTGTCCGCTCTGTCGGTCAGTCACTGTAAACGGCGCTGTGCTGAACACTGTAGGAAAACCGATGGCATTAGGGTTTGCACAGCAGCATGTAGGTTTACTTGATTGAGAAAGGAAAGCTTGGCGATAATACATCACCAAGAACCGTACAGTGAACCGTATACCAAATCAACACCTCAGGTGAGATCATCAAGATCAGCTGAGTGTAACACACACACAGCAAAAATGTCCAACAATGAACAGTTTGAGTGATTGTAACGTTGTCTGCCTGGTCAGAAATATTAATACATGTTATGATTTATAGCCTGAGCTCAGTCTGACTATATTTTGTAAAAAACAGCTCTTCTCTTCGATAAAGGCACAGATCGAGAGGGGTTCATGGGCATAGAGAGTGAGGTGTTCTGATGCTTTAATACACGGTTACTCCTGGGGCTCCTCTTTCGCTCCAGACCTGCCTGATTCATCCTGATACTCTACTTTTCCTCCATGCATACACTAAATATACACTAAAAGGTCTCACAATCACTTCAAGGTTTTAATCTTTTGGAAACTGTAGCTTTGTACCTAAATGCTGCTGCTGTAATCATAAAGACTGTCCTGTGCTCTGCTCATCCCAGGACTCTTATTCACAATCTGCTCACACTAAACATCCTTTCAATACACCTAGTACTGTTTGTCTTTAGTCTTCTACACCTTTATACTGTAATCATTTACGGTATAATCCCACTATCTGGTTTCACCCAGAAGAAACCGGGTTCCATTTTGAGTCTGGTTCATTTTAAGGTTTCTTCCTGGTGTCGCCTCAGGGAGTTTTTTCTTGCCATCTTCGGTTCTGGATTGTTCATTATGGACCTAAATCTACAACCAGATTTCTGTAATATATCTTTAGATTGTCTATTCCAACACTAAGGGAATATACGGTACATACTATACACATGCTCCAAGTGGCCAGTTTATTACTCATACTGATCGATTAACTAGTGGCAAGCCATTGTGTATCACTAAGGAATTATCTTGTGTTTCATACAAAAACAAAACGTTCTTAATGCGTACAGGATGTGAGCTTGAATTTCTCTAGAATAAACAGTATACTGTATGTATCTGTCTGCTTGTGTCTGGGTGTGTTCCTGACCTGTCTTGTTAATTTTGTCCAGCTCTTGGTTGCACGTGTTCTCCACTTTCTCCCTGAGATCCGAAACGATGTTCTGTACAGGATCAAACGAGGCGTCCAGATTGACTGTGAAACTGCCGAGCTCACTGAGCTCTGGACTGCAAAGACACTGATACGTCTGGTGCGAGCAGAAGGAGAAAAATCAAACAGGAAATGTAGAGAAATGGTTTAAATGACTTGATAATACTGCCAAATCTGAACTAAATGAATGATCTGGATCTCTGATTGGTATTTTAGTCTAATATTAAACATGAAATTATTATTCTATCAGTTTTGAAAAGATTCTTTGCAATGATTATTATTATTACAATTTAAAAAAAACAATGCTTCATCATTTACATATTATTTGTTAAAATATGACAAAATCGAACCCCTCTGTAGTTTATTTATCCACACTTTCGCAACAACTTGGAAGTCCTCGCTTCCAGCTAGTAAAAATCACAGAAAACACCTCCTCGACATGAAATTTCAATTTGGGGTAGTCTTCTCAACTACCACTTCCTTTCCTGTTTACAGAGCGACATGAAATCAACATGGCTGCTCAGGCTGTGAACAGTATAAATCCACTTTCTCTACTTTTAAACGAGCAGGACTGGCTTTAGATCAGTTATTATACCTGCACAGTGCACTACTTGGTTAAATCTATATCACGGACCATAATAATCGCTGTATTAAGAAGGTAATCGTCAACATTAGAGATATCACTCTACACACAAGTAATGTTAGCTGGCTAGCTTGTTGCTAATGCTACTCGATATTGCCCACTGCTGTCACTGTGCTGCAATTTCAACCACAAATATTACATGAATGTTTAAAGTTAACTGGAAAAGTGTGGTTACAAAAAGTGTGGTTAAAGTAGCTTTTTATCAGCTTTAAGTTCTGACAAAGCAAACAAAACACATGCGTTTGTGGAGGCGTCCATTTTATTTAACAATTCAGACGTCAGATCTACCTGGGTGACGTCATTACAGGTGTAAATAGCACTTACAAGGCACCATGAATGCAGCATTAGTTCTGTTGCCTCCAGTAATTTCTGCCATGCACACCTGAACATTTCTGACCCCTATTGCTTCCTGTACTCTATACACCCTGTTTGTTATCCTTTTGGCTGCCCATGTTCTTTATTTGTTCATTGCCTCTTTACTTTTTACTTAAATTTTTACTTAAAACATCTTGAAGCTGTCTCTATGCTATTCATCCATAGAATGGGATCCCGTGATCCTGTTTATTAGCATTTTATTTATATTTCCGTGTAATGCATCCAATGAATGCAGACGCCAGCATTTGAAAATTGTTTAATTGAGTACGACTTTGTCACATTATTGATACTTTCACTTTTTCAGTACTTTTCCCACCACTGTGTAACAGTTAGGGTAAAAATAAGTGACCTGAGGTGAAGTGACCTAAGGAGCCAACCCTGGATTTGCCATGGTTTTTTTTTTTTTGTTTATTTTTTTAAACGGACTCCAGGTGTGTTTGTTTGTGTACCTTGAGAAAGTAGATATTGTCCTGACATGTCACCAGCTCCTTTAAATCAGAGTCTTTCTTCCTCAGCTGACTGATCTCCGTCTCCAGTTTGTCCACCAGCTGCTGGGCCTCGCTGATCTTCTCCTGCCCGCTGGAGCTCATCACCTGCTGGATCAGATCCGCCAGACGCTGCACCGAGCGCTGAAGCTCACACAGCACCGTGTCCGTCTCCTCGCTCACCGTGTCGAACGAGCGCTACACACACACACACACACACACACACACACACACATACACACACACACACATACACACACACACACACACACACACACATACACACACACACACACCACACAGATAAAGGCTTAGATAAACTATTCCATTCGTGGTTGACGTAAGCAGCTACTTTAGACGTCTTCAGACCTGTTTAACTTGTGTGATGGCTCGAACACTAGGGCAGGGTGTGTTTAGGGCGTTCACGAACTGTTAAATACTTTAATCTGTGTTTGAAAAGATGAAAGTGTGTGTTATTGAATTAATGATGGCCACCTTGAGGGTCTCCAGGACTTTCTTCATGTCTTTGTGTTCCCTCTCTCTCTCCTGCAGCTTCTGCAGATTCTCCAACTGAACCACCAACAGGGTTTTCTGAGACGGGGAAAAGGCAGTGACGTCTTACTAAACATTAAACATTAAAAATACGCATCATTTATTGTAGATATACAGTATGTAGTTACCCCACAATAATACACTAACATTAACACTCTCTAATAAGATTAACACACTTTATAAGACATTCTAACACTCATAACACAGAACCCACGAGACCGAGAAGCAGTACTATCCTAATATCAGTGTTAACATGCTTTATAGCACAGTGCTGTTCAATTCTCAATTCTGATTGGTCAGAAGGTGTCGACTAATTTTCTAGAACAGCTCCAAATCACAGATTTATATTAACACGCTCGTTCTATTAATACGTTATCGTTTCTATAGTAACGACCTTCACAGGGACTGGTACATTGTGCGCTCAACACAATCTAAGGCTAATAATAAATGGATTAAGGAATGTGTTGTTATTTAACAAATAATAACTTATAATCATTGTTTAATGAGATGTTTCAAATTCATCTGCAGTAGTGATGGAAATTCCGCCTCTTTTCAGTGAGTCACATCAATCGACTCAGCTCACTCATAAGAGCCGACTCTTTCGGCTCCCAAGCGGCTCAGTGCCAGATTGTTTGTTTTTTAATTCATAATCGGCCTACCAAAGTTGTTAGAAAAAAATCTTTCTTTACTTTCTTATTAAAATAACATTATACTTTGCATGTTACTTGTTATAAAATCTTTTTAAATAAATATAAGCAAGAAAGGACCTACATAAAGCAATCTTGCATCAATAGCCTAATATTAAATTATTGTCCCAAATACAATACAATACATTACATACATCATTATAATAAACAGCACTGCAGTCAGACCCTCATTCTGGCTTTCTCTCTCTCTCTCTCTCTCTGTCTCTCTCTCTAAAACTGACTCTAAAGTCTGTCCAACAACTCTGGTGTTGATTAAAGGCGTTAGAGAATCACGAATATATTATACTGATTCATTTGGATGTGTTACGGCTCTTTAGATATGCGAGTCGACTCAGGGAGTTCACCTAACTGACTCGGCTGTAAGAGTCGACTCGTTGGTGAACGACACATCAGTCACGCGCAGGGTTTAAACGCTTTAAACTCTCCTGCACCTGTTTCTCTGCGCGCTCCGCCTGCGTGGAGACACTGTCGTGCTCCTTGTGCTGGTTGCTCGTGCACAGCCAGCAGATGTAGATCTGGCACGAGCGGCAGTAGAACTCTTGCAGGTATTTGTGCTCGGGACAGATCTTCTGCGTGAGGTCTCCGGTGGGCCCGATGAGCTCGTGGCTCTTCAGCTTGGCCTGCGTCTCGTGCGGCTTGAGGTGACTCTCGCAGAACGACGCCATGCACGTCAGGCAGGTTTTCACGGCGGCTCTCGGCTCCACGCACCGGTCACACGGCACGCTCGAGGCAGGAAGTTGTCTCACGGCGGTTCTTCGGTCGCGCGCTCCCCGCTCGGACGCAGACACGGCGGCACGGCGCGCGTTCCGGATGGACTCGCGCCCTGTCGAGCTGAGGTTGCCCAGGCGGAGCTGCTCCACGGCCTCCGCCAGCATGGTGTTACGGCAGAGCTGAGGACGAGGGTCGAAGTTCTGGCGGCACTCGGGGCAGCTGCACGCGCCGCTCTTTTTGCGCTCCGAGTCCCAGTAGTCGGTGATGCAGTGCATGCAGTAGCTGTGACCGCACGGGATCGTCACGGGCTCGGTGGGCAAGTCGAGGCAAACGGGGCAGTTAAACTGCTCCTCCGTCCACAGATGACCCCTACTCATTTTCACAGAAAAGAAAGAACCGAGCTAATGCATTAAACACACACAAAAAAAACGTAATACAGTTAATGCACTTTAAGCAAATGCAAGCAGCTTTACACACACTCTGAGCATGTGTGTGATGGGTTGGGGGTGAGTCACTGTCACCTTTCAGGTGTTTAGGGGCGGGGCTTCACTCACAGAGCAGGTTTAAGGAGAAAAACAGGGACCAACATACCTGTCATTCCAGCATCTCTCTCTCTCTCTCTCTCTGTTCTAGCTTGCCATTTTCCTCCCCCCTTCTATTCATCCTCTCTCTCTTCCATTCCTCCACTTCCTCTTTTCTCCCAGCAGCTTGATCTTCACAGCTCCATCCAGGTAGAAGAAATATGTAACAAGTACTGTATATCTATCACGGCTCGATGTAACCCACCATCTCTCAAGGTACAAGGAAAACATTCTGTCAGAATCTCCTCTGTCCCACACTCAGGTGGTGGAATGAACTTCCCCAGGCTGTCTGAACAGCTGAGTCACTGCCTGTCTCAAACCAAGACTGAAGACCAAGCTCTTCACTAAATTATTACTTCAATGAGCACTAATTTAACTTACAAACGCCTCTCTAACAGCTTATTGGCGTTTTTTCATAAAGTCCTCAATCACAAATGCGTACATTTAAAATTCTGTTGTAATGCTAATTTAATCTTTTGCGCAACCAACGATTTAATAAATTATTGCTATTTGACAGATGTTATCTGACGTTGCGTGGATTTGATCACCTTTCTAGATCTTGCGCAATCGCAGGACAGTATAAACACTGCCTCCATTTAACGCCATAGAGTTATTATTGCACCTAGTGGTCAAACATGGGAACTGCAACAGACCCACTGGGACAGGAAACACTCTTCCCCATGCTTGGGGAAGAAGCAGAAGACCTAACGGTTAAAGGGGTTGCCAGATTGGGCTACTTTAAAAATACTTAACAGTTTTATAGGAAGTAATTGAAATGTTTTCTAATAAAATAATGTACAGAACCATTACTGTTGTAAGATGTAATGCAAATATTGGGAAAGGGAACAGTGAATCACGGAGTGGATAATGTTTGTACGACAGAAATCCATATGCAGCACGGTGACCTTGTTTCCCATGCAAGGGCTGAGGAAAAAAAGAAAAAAGTTTCACCATTTTTCAGTGCCTGGATAATTTCTTTTGTGCTAGTTTCAAGTCTTTTGTATGTTTTTTTGGGATGTAAATCTTGTTGAAACCTGGCAACCCTGGCTAATGACATGACCTTTTCTGTGTTTGTCTTACACATGGGAAACACACCTACTGTATCAAACACAATTAAAACAAAGGTACATCTAAAATCATGTAAAATGACTGTCTTCTAGATGACTGTACTATATGTCTAGGGTGGGCATACTCAAAAAATTCACTAGACACTAGCCTATAGCATAAGTCAGCTGTGATAGCTTCTCGGCATATTAATGTTGTCCCGCCCCACCAAACCACCTGATGTTATCTGCTAAAGACTTACATTCTTCACCCTCGTACCTTCATACGGTATTGTCAACAAAGAAGAAGTTTGACCAGGAAGCACTGGTAAAACTTTCTCTTTTATTAGCAAACTCACACTTGCAGCACAAACACAGGCTTGCTGGTTAGCTACAGAACTTCTACGATAGGGATAGCTGGTGTTGGATAGTACATAGAACAAAATCAATAATAACATTCCAGCGACACACTAACACGGAAAACCCATAAACACATTTCTCTTACAACAGTAAACACTTATTCTAATCCTCAAGCACGACTTTAGCAGTCAAACTGCTTTAATTAGCATATTAGTTGCTGCATAAAGTGAATGCTAAGCTATGACTAAGGGGTTAAGAAAGTTAAAAAAAATCCCTGGTTTAAACATTGGATGTCCAAGGTCAGTTATTTAAAATGCTTGTATGACACCAAAATTGTATAATAAAGAGCTTGAAAACACAAAAAGATGAATTCACGCCATGCTAATCGGAACTAAACCACAGCTGAGTGATTTAAGAATACATGTGAAGCCACAGCCTCCAGTCAAATTTCATTAAAATGCGTGGATGAAATGTTTATATGGCCAGGACATGTAGAAATATGTTGATATTATTCATCACGCTTGGTGAGTGACAATATTTTAGTGAATCAAATTATCATTATCAATAGCAAAATATCAGTAACAAATCAAATCAAAGTAATCAAAAAAACAAAAAAAGTTTTCACCTATCATGCAGATTAGCATGTGGGCACAATCTATGGGATTGGAGCTTTCTAAGCATCCCAACGATGCTACAGCCAAGAGTACAAAATTGGACATTTGGACTTTCTGGGTGGGAGGGGTCGCATTCTGTCTCTCTCTCATCAGTCACAGTGACACACAGTAACCAACTGTGAGCATCTGTGAGCTCATGTATGCTGAAGAGGGCAGATAGAGTTTTTCTCCAAGTATGTTACACTGCCATGTGATACAACAGGAGCAGCAGTTTCAAAATATGTAGTTGGATGGTTTCACCTGTATCAGAGGAAGTCTCTGTAAGCTTTTGTCCTTCCTGGTTGGTAGCTGTCGCATGACGGGGTGAGAACTGGCCACGTCCAAATTAGGAACGGGGAAAAAGAAGAAGAAGAAAAAACACAAACAAAGTAGGAAAGTTCTAGCACCACATGGTCGGAGCACTAATGAGGAGAAACTAGCCACATGAATTAACATGACTGACTGTATCATAATCACACGAGACCTCTTCCTTCTTAAA
>JANDJT010000012.1:3586299-3598966 GCA_024331685.1 Stegophilus panzeri | reverse complement strand
CTTACCCATTGTTATGAATGACTAAGGGAATTTGGTCTGTGTGTTACCTCATATTTATACCCCTGTGAAACAGGAAGACATGGTCGACCAATTTCTTGTTCCTAATCACCCAGGTGTACTAAAAAAAAAAATTAAATATCAATGGGAATACACTTCAAATATATTTTTCTCATATGAATTCATAGACATGCAAATAATTGTTGCACACCTATATTTAACAAAGATATTATTTTTGATAAACCTGTGTTGTGTTTGCAATTGTTTGATATCCGTGAGAGCAGAGAATTTTTGTGATTTTTTTAAACAAAAGCTCAAAAGGTTAAACAAGACAGACAATTTTTCACAGCCTTCTTTGCTCATATTTACCAAGGGTGCCAATATTAGTGAAGGGCACTGTATATGAGTACATGTCGGTTTGTACTCATGGATACAGATACCAATACTGATACCAAAATGAGTAACCTACTTAGTATTACTCAGTCAGTAACATATATATGTTTGTTTATATTCGTCTGGTTGAAATATTGGCCCATGTGTGTATTCATGCACTTAGCTTACTATAGACCCATCCTTTATAACATTAGCTTTATAACATTTCTGTAAAGCTGCTTTGAGACAATGTCTATTGTAAAAAGCGCTATACAAATAAAATTGAACTGAATTGAATTGAATTAGCTAATTGTTTATAAATGAAGTGCATTAGCTAGCTACATTAGCTACTTTGCAGTGGATTGTCAGTGTTATTTTCACTCGCCTAGCGTCACCTGTAGATATTTCTTCTCACCTAGCCAGCATGTCATGCTAGTGATGAACTTCTCGTGCTGAGTTTTATGTTTAAGATGTTCTATCAGGTTACGTTTTTTAAAGTCCTCATAACAACATACACTTGCTTTACATCACATACTATCATGTGCTATCAGGTGTTGGTACCCGAGCACTACTTTTGTCAAGTACGAGCGTGTACGAGTATGGTATCAGTGTTGGTATCGATGAACCCCCTAATTAATACAATGTTTATTACAGTGTCGTTACACTGTTAGTTACATTGTAATAACACACTTGTTTTACTGTAACACATTTAATATCAGTTTGGTTTCTGGGATCCTACTGTGTATATACAATAATTTAATACACACAGAAATCACAATCACACAGACGCCCATACACACTCACTCATTTTTATACACACATACTGTAATATACTATACTTTTTGGTGTGTGTGTGTGTGTGTGTGTGTGTGTGTGTGTGTGTTAAATACTAAGTTGCACTGTATCTTCAGTTGGATGTATGATGTGTGAGTGTGAGCTAACAACACCGGTTTGGTGTTTAATAAAAAAAAAAAAGTTTAAAAAAAAAACCAATTGTGTGTCTGTTTGTGTGTAAAGCGTGAATCATATGTCCATCTTGAGGCTCCTTTTAGCGCTAAAAGCTACATTAGACCCCAGTGATGTTCACGTTTAGGTACAGTAGTGGATGAAGTAGTTGTGAGTTTATTTTTAAAAAAGTGTACAGCTGCTTACTTCATCACGGCATCTTTATAAATTCACGTATTAAATGTGACGCGATTGCACGTAAATGGCAAAGCGTAAATGGATCAATTGTTGGTGCTCAGAGGATAATGGTACTGTAGGTAATAAAACAGCACAGTCTAGTGTGAACACCATGCCAGATCCCAAGTCATATATTCAGTTTGAGAGCAAAATGTGGACTGGAATACCAGAACTTTCCATCCTAATGTCTTTGTCTTTGTGGAAGACTGAAAGATCTGTGTATCCTGCCCAAGAGTGTCTTG
The DNA here is from genome assembly GCA_024331685.1 of Stegophilus panzeri. NCBI lineage: Eukaryota > Metazoa > Chordata > Actinopteri > Siluriformes > Trichomycteridae > Stegophilus > Stegophilus panzeri. The sequence goes on along the minus strand of JANDJT010000012.1, from coordinate 3,597,173 downwards.
GTTCAGATGCATTTGGACAAGTTTCCATATTGTAGTCACATGCTGGTGTGTTCATGCCTTTTGGACCATCATTCATCCACGAATTTGAGCCCTAAACGTCCAAAACAAGGTAAAGCACCCAGTACACATCCTCATCCTTGTTATCTTTTCTTCCAGTTTTAAGAACAAGAACGTGTCTTTTGAACCTCCACGTACTCCGTCGACTCATGGCTAACGCTGCATCGCTGCGCCTGCAATAACATACGGTTCAGAAGGTGTGAGTCTGGGTTCAGCTGTGCATGTAGTTCCTGCAGGGCGAGTCTAAAGACGGGAAGTCGTATTTGCCCAGTGGAGGAGCGTAGTACGTGGTGGTGTAGACGTTCGTCTGCGGCGGAGGAGGAGGGTAGAAGTTACAACTCTCGTCCGGCAGCAAGTTGTTCTTGTTCAGTGTCTAAAAAAAACAGAGGAGAGCACACCTTACACCTTAATATCATGAACCAGGGTTGCCAGGTTAAGACCTGAAACAACCCCCAAAATTTGGGAAAAAGAGATATTTTTCTTAGCCTTTGCATGGGAAATAAGGATGTTGTTGTTGTTTTATTAAACTATCTCAATCTGACAACTACTTTAACTGTTCTGTCCTTGAGCATGTCGCAGCATGATTCCTGCCCCAGTGCTTGCTGCAATTCCTATTTTTGACCACTAGGTGCAATAATAACTCTATGGAAGCTAAGTGGGACAATGAACTGTTATTCCATGATTGCGCAACATCTAGAAAGGCGAGCAAATCAATGAACCATCAGCTGATATCTGTCAAATAACATCATTTTAAAATCATTGGTGACTCAAAAGACGTCATTCGTATTTCAACAGAGTTTAAAATGGAGTTGAAGAATAACACTGACTATGTTATTCTATGAAACTAAGACTATAAAGAATAACATTTGTTGAACAGCTGATGTACATGCTGGGGCTTTGCCCCATATATAGACGAGCCGCCCCTGTTTACCTAGTAAGGTGACCTCACACACTCTGTACACCCTAAACTTTTTCCTTATTCCATATTTGGACATTGTTTCCTGTCTTTTGGTCATTGTTTCCTGTTTCCAGCTTCCCTATATGAACTTTATAGTCTTCCTCCTGATATTTTTGGAACCTATTGAGTGTTTACAGCAATTCTCAGTTACGAATTTCCTCAGTTCAGTCTAGTTAAATGTACTTTTGTCTAGTTCTTCTCTTTTTTTCTCTTCTCTCTCTTTTTTTTTTTTTTAGTATCTTGTACTTTGACCCTGATCATTTTATTTTTTCATGAATTACCCATTAGTTTGCCTTGCTCTGCCTCGAATGACTTCAATAACTGTTTAACAAACTCTATGTCCTGTCCAAACACCACAAGTTACAGCTTTTAATTAACTCTAGGTATCACTTTATTGCTTATTGCACCAAACCAATTATAGAACTTTCTACTCTGAGTAGCGGTTTGAATAATTAAAGTTCCCAGAAGATAAAAAAAGGCATTAACAGTTACTACTCATGTTTTTTTTTTTTTTTTGCTCCTTTATGGTGCCTTTAAACAGACACTAGTCTGTGTATCAGTGGGAATGGAAATAAGAAATGAGGGGAACATCAATTTGAAAATACTAGCCTTTTTGTTTTTACCTTTTACTCTTTGTTTAAAACACGATGAAAATCTCTGTAACAGAAACATGATTTTTAATCCCTTGCTTATAGCATCCTGGATTATTAATCTTAAAGTATATTATTTAGTAAATACCATGAATTATTCAGAACTACAGTGAAACTGATGCTATATTTGCAAGAGAGAGGATGGCTCCTGAGAGTTTATGGGGCTAAAACTATAAAAACAAATTCCAAAATAAAAAAACAAAACAAAAATCAAAACATCTTGTTTTGAACAGAATAAATGATTCATTCAAGTCCGATAACAGTGAAGGTGGAAATATCATAACATTGGTCTTATAGTAAGATCTGAGATTCTCATGTCAAGCAGATCTATAACTGATGATGGGATAAATGGAGAGATGCGTGTGGAGCTCCAGTACCTTAAACTCCATGGGCGTATACTTCTCATTCTTCGGCGTGCTGGTGTTGTGTTTGTGGTGAAGGTGGTTTGGGGTGTTGGGATGGATCACTGCAGGCTCCTGGATGGGTTTATAGACCTTCTGAAAGAACACGTAAAGGAGAATGGATCCCAGCAATGCTACCAGGAAGGAGACAGCACCGGTCAGGATCAGGTGGAACAGGGAGAAACCTGAGAGAGAGAGAGAGAGAGAGAGAGAGAGAGATGGGATGGATGACGCAGAACTGATTTTAGTTCCTACTCCTTTTCTGTTAACTACTTGCTGTAACTTGCTCATCACTGATTGGTCAAATTCTTCTTCACAGAATGACTGATCGTCTAATTTATCATGTGCTTAACAAGGAAGTGATTATTTAGTCATGTTTTCTATCACATGCACCGCTGTACAACATGGACATCAGCCCTCTCATGTTGAAAGCACAAATTCATAAAAAGCACACGTTTAATTAGAGCAAAGCTTACAAGAGTACAGTGCAACCACTGTTAGACTGTTGCATGCTGGATAATGAAGGATTTACCTCCACAGTTTAAACCTTTCTTCCCTCCTGCTGAGCCGACTAAAAAACAGAAAGAGGGGAAGAGTTTCAGTGGCAAAACAGATTTTTTTTCTGTTATTTAACAAAGAAAGACATCTAATCACTGACATGGTGAAGTTTTTCTTTGGAAGAAAATGTCTAATTAACATTTATGGAAGGAGTCTCCAGTGTCAGCGCTTTATAATGGGATGTTTTATCTAGGAGTTTGCGCATTTATTGGTTATATGACAAGCTAGGTTTTTGTCATATTACATTACAAAGAAAGAATCAAAGAAAGGCTGGTGATGGAACGAGAGCTGCTATAATCCATCCATCCATCCATCCATTTTCTGTACTGCTTATACTTACTGGGTTGCAGGGAACCTGGAGCCTATCCCAGGGAACATTGGGCATAAGGCAGGGTACACCCTGGACGGGGTGCCAGTCCATCGCAGGGCACACAATCACACACACATTCACACACCCATTCATACACTACGGACACTTTTGGACATGACAATCAGCCTACAATGCATGTCTTTGGACTGGGGGAGGAAACCGGAGTACCCGGAGGAAACCCCCGCAGCACGGGGAGAACATGCGAACTCTGTACACACAGGGCCACGTAGGGAATCGAACCCTCGACCCTGGAGGTGTGAGGCGAACACGCTAACCACTACGTGCCCCCAGCTGCTATAATGTAAGTGATAATTCTTGATTATTAAATGTAACTTCAAATGGATAAAGTGTATGATGTTTGTTACTAAGCAGAGAATTACAATAATCGGCAAATTGCTGTGGCATAAGAGAAATAAAACCCTTCAGGACGTGCTGTTACAGGACAATATTCAAATTCAGGGTCGTAACGGTAACTCCGCTTCATCACACCACCCTATCGTTAATTAATTTCCTATAACAGCACATCCTGAAGTGTTTTATTCCTCAACAAATGAATATTTTACTTAAATATGTGGTATACTTTGGCATAAGTTGAGAGATGGAGTGAAAGATGGAACTAGTGAACTTACTGGCACTCTCTTTTGGAGGACACAGTCTCTGATCCGTGTGGTTCCCTTTACAGGGGGCGGGGCTTATCTCACACATTCGAGTGCGGTACTGAAGCCCATCCTCACACTCGGTCCATTCTGACCACAACCCCCATCCACCTATCACACACACACACACACACACACACACACACACATTTATATATTCACATTAAATTTCAGTCCCATGTCTGTGACTTGAACGCATTTTTTTTTACATGGAAAACTCAAAATAATCCAGTCTCTCGTGTGTGTGTGTGTGTGTGTGTGTGTGTGTGTGTGTGTGTGTGTGTGTCTCACCATCACACTCGTGCATGTTGCACAGAGCCTCCTCAGTGCGCAGGCCGATGCAGATGTCCCCTGAGTGGGACGGGGCGGGGTTTGAGCAGGTCCGAGTGCGTTGGTAATGCCCGCCTCCACAGGAAGTAGAACATTCAGTCCAGGAAGACCAGCATGACCACGCCCCCTTCACTACAACACAAACACACAAACAGCTGTATTACTCAGCTATCTAGAGGAAATAAAAGGAAATAAAATACAGGAACCATTCTGAATCCAATTCCTGTGCTTCAATGCTGATTCCAACCGTCAGGTTTTCAATACTAATCCCGATTCTAGTACTGATTCTGAATCTAATTATACACATAAATACACTTTCTGATTCTGATTCTGATTCTAGTTCCCGATCCTGAATCAATTTATGCACGTAAATACGGTGTTGATTCCAATTCTGAATCTAAATCGGGTTCTAATCCGATTCCTTTTCCATACTGTGTATTGGGTTCAGGTACCTGGGCACGGCTGTGCGTTACAGTCCTGATACTCCACCGGTGTTCCACTGCACAGGAATGCCGAACTTTTGCCGTCAGGACTGACACACAAGCGCTTACGTGTTCGAAACCCTCTCGAGCACTCTTTGGAACATGAAGACCACGTCTCCCATGGCAACCAGGTGACCCCCTGCACTGGGTTCAAAGGTTGGGTCACACTCACTATGTCTTGTAACAGATCTGCATGAAAGAGAGGGAGATTTGGAGAAAGACAGAGCGAGAAAGACATCACTGCCTATTACTACTACTACTACTACTACTAATAATAATAATAATAAAAATATTATGTAGAAGATATTTTTATAATGAATATTGTTCATATATAGCCTTTTAATTATGTAAAATTATGCTAATATTGTCCAATAAAATGTCTCTATTTTATATCATTTATATTGTTTTAGGTTTCAATAAAACCAATTATTGTTAGTGGACTTTTTACAGTATGTATGTGGTCTCTATATTGAACAGTGTGTATAGTGTGTGTGGCTTGGGACATGTCCTTCGTTTTTTCGTTAAGTCACTCGTTCTGTTCTCTTTAGTAGTGCACTAGTAAACTAAACTAAAGGCTGGGAATCTTTTAGGACACGGTGTGTGTGTTACCGTCAGTCTCACACCCCGACGCTCCACCATCAGACGGGCAGTGACGGGTCTCTGCTTTGCGTTTGCCCAGCTGGAGGAGGTGTGTGTCAGCCAGCGGCGCCCGACAGGTGTGTCTCACACGCTGCTCCTGTCTGACTCCGCCCACTGTCACGTTCACAGGGTACCATGGAGACCAGGGTGTGAATCGACGTACCTCAGGACATGCATCCAAATTGCACGATCTGTACTCCTACACGAGAACCGATATTTTTGTCAAATTGTTATCACCATATTCCACCATCACAGCCGGACATCTTTATTACGAGAATGATCATGGGCTCAGGACTCGCAAGCTAGTTATTTTGGTTTGTGTTATTTGTTATTTGTAGTGAAATAGGACGGCATGGTAGTTAAAATGATGTATAAAGTTGTGTTAGTGCACAGGTTGTAAGATTAAAGTCACCCAAAATGAGTTTTGAAGCATCTATATATGTAGAAATACAGATTTTATGAATATTCAAAGCCTATGAATATGCATCCAGTCCTACATGTGTTGCACAGCCTGCATTTGCATATTGGAACCTGATTGGCTTGTATATGTAATGATGTAACAACACCTAACTTTAAAAAAAAATATATATATATATATCACAAATTACAAATTTGTGATATAGAGTGTAATCTGGAAATCAATGACCAAGCATGAAATACTTTTAAAATGATATATCTATAGAAAAATTCGTCGAACTCCAAATTAGGGAATCAAAATTTTCAAACGTTTTCTTGATGTTAAAGTTAACATGACACAGCTAAACATAGCAGTGTTGTAGTGCAATGTCAGGATTTATAAATGTCTACAAAACATCTATTATTAGCAGAACTGACCGTATAATCAACATCACAGTGTGCTTCGGTCTTCTAATTACAGACTAAAAAGATGTTAAGGTGCTGTGTGTGTTTCCATGGAAACGACTTACTTCCAAATCCAATGACTCGTCTCGAGTCATCACCTCGTAATTACAACATGATGTACACACTGTAGTAAGGACTGTGTATAAATAAGGGGAGTTTGTTGATGATATACTTTTAAATTGTTACTGTAACAATGCTGCCATATTCAAGAGGCGGGGTTTAATAGGACGTGATTTTGATTGACAGGTGGTGTGTCCTACCTGAGGACACCCAGGGCAGGAGTTTCCGTTCTCACAGGTTCGGATTCGGGACTGGAAACCGCCGCCACACACTGCTGTGCATGTAGACCAGGAGGTCCACTGAGCCCAGGACACGGGCACAGGACACACAGACTCCTCATTACACAACCTACACACACACACACACACACGTACACACACACACACGTACACATTTATGCACTTACAACTTGCTCAACAAGATCTTTAATGCTGATTATAAGTACTGACAATGTGTGTGTGTGTGTGTGTGTGTATGTGTGTGTGTGTGTGTGTGTGTGTGTGTGTGTGTCTCTCACCGCTCCTCTCGCGTCTGGCCTACACACACTCTCCCTCCGTGTTGGGGGGTGGGGTTACTGCATGAACGCTGACGAACCTCGAACCCAACACCACAGCTGGTGCTGCACGGAGACCAGGAGGACCAGGGAGTCCAACCTCCACTTCTACACACACACACACACACACACACACACAGAGCTAAGAGCACAGCAAGTGTGTGTTTCTCTATTATTACATGGCGTTCTTGACGATGTCATCATGTTACTCTTCTTCACAGAAACTTCCACCACTCGTGTACTTGACTTTACCTGGAGCAGTTGGTCACCTCCATCATGGGCCCCACACACTCAGCCCCCCCACACTGAGGGACCGGGTGATCACACACACGAGAGCGACACAGACAGGTGCTTGAACTTTCACCTCCGTCATCATGGTTACATGACTTCCATGACGACCACGGGCTGAAACCGCCATCTCGGGTAAGATTTTGCTCCTGAAAAAAAAGAATCATGTGTATTGTAATAACAATAATCACGTCTAATCAATCTAATAAGTCCCAGAGCTTACTCTTCAGACATTACCCGGGAAGATCACAGATTTTCTCTAGACTTAATACCCCAATAGTCTAATGGGGGGGCGGGGTTTGTCATCAAATAGACCACTCTACCACACACTGGGATTTGTCTCTTGTCTTTCTTGTCATTGTGCAATGGATAAAGTACTACTAGCCAATCATGGTGTACTTGTATGTGTGCACGTGTGTGTGTGTGTGTGTGTGTGTGTGTGTGTGTGTGTAAGGCTAAAATGTGTATGTCTTACAGGACACTGTGTGATGTTCTGGCTCCACTGGCTCATGTTGGAGCTGGCTTCAATCGTAGTGCAGCGTCTCTGTTTCCTGTCCCAACCACAATATGGATCCCTCGCGTACAAGCATTCCCTACAGGAGAAAACACACACACACACACACACACACACACACACACACACACACACACAGTGAAACCCATAGAAGTTTGGTTAGCAGTCAATGCTTTGTTTAATTACAGCATAGTTTCAAATCTTACAAGGTTTTTTCCCTTGTATTTTATCAGCACACCTGAGGGAAGTTCTGTATTGTTGCAGATCCCTGTTAAAACGGCAGGTTTTTGTGATGTAAAGAACGAAACCAAGGTAAATCCTCAGTCTTTTTCCGGCTTTAATGTGATATCGCAACCAACAAAACTCAAGTAAAAAAAAAACAAATAGAAATATTTGAGGAAAAGAAAGAAAAAGAAAATTCATACAGTAACCTGGCTGCATAAGTGTGTACACACTCTTAACTAATGCTTTGAAAAATGCTCCATATCTATCGCATTGTGATTGTGAGGGGATCTCCTCTGACTGGACCATTCCCAAACGTTTATCTTCTTCTTCTGAATCCAGATTTGTGTTTTGGATCGTTATCATGCTGGAAGGTAAAGTTTTTCTTCATTTTCAGCTGTCTAACAGAGGCATGCAGGTTTTCCACCAAATAGATTGAACTTTGGTGCTATATATCTTGACTACAGCCCCAGTCCCAGGTGAAGAGAAGCAGCCTCATAGCATGATGCTGCCACCACCATGCTTCACCATGGGTATAGTGTTCTTTGGGTGAAAACTGTCTTTTTTTGTGCCAAATACATCTTTTATAATTATGCCCAAAAGTTTTATGTTGGACTTAACAGACCGTAGCACATTTTGCTTCACGGTTTGGGGTGAATTAGGCAGGCTTGGATGTTTTTTTTTGTTTCTGTTTTTTCTATTTACAACAGGCTTCCATCTAGCCACCCTCCCCCACAGCCCAGACATATGAAGAATATGAGAGATTGTTGTCACATGCAGGGGGTGACCAGCACTTGCCAGATATTCCAGCAGCTCCTTTAATGTTGCCGTAGGTCTCTTGGTAGCCTCCCAGATGATTTTCATCTGGTCCTTTTGTCAACTTTGGAGGGGTGCCTTGTTCTTGGTAATGTCACTGTGGTTCCCCATTTTCTCCACTTGTTAATGAGGACCTTCAAGGTTTTTCAGCTGTTCCATGGTTTGCTATCTTTCAACAGTGAGTACATTTTTGTGCATGCTTTGTAAGCTATTCAGCTGTCAGATGAAACCAAGAAGATGTCAAGAAAATCCTACGGAAACAGTTGATCTTTATTTGCGGTTAACTTTTAAACATGAGTTTGAATGTGATTGGTGAATGGTTAATTCTGAGCACACTCACATGCACCATTATTAAAGAATGTGTATGCTTATGCAGCCGGGTTATTGTACGCTTTTTCTTTGATAGTTGCACTATCACTTTAAAGGTGGGGCATGTAGACTTTATATGCACCGTAAGAGCAATATGCTAGCTAGCTAAATCGCTAGCCTCAATTTTTAACTAGCTATTGCTTTCCCACAAGGCAAGCTATTATTTCACACTTTCGAGAGCTTCAAGTCAGTGAAAGTCTTATGTATGCTTTGTTTTTACAAAAGATCCATGATCCATGAGCAAAACAAAATTACACAGTCTTTTCAGCATTTCGTTTGTAATACCATATCTGGAGTTTAGTGAGTAGCGATGATGAAAGCAGTCGATCATTAAAGCTGAATAAGGCTGCTTGTGTATTTTGTGAGTGTGGACACATGTTTCATCAAACGTTAATTCCCATATGGTTATTAAAGTGTGACCATATAAACATCACAGCCTTTATGGGAATAAAAAGAGAAGGAGGATAATGAGTGAGAAAGTGTAGGGACTTCATTAAATCAATATTATTCTGTCATAGCACATTGCACAATTTAATAACATAAACGTGTAACTGTCAGAGCCAATTAAAGCTAATGAAGCCATTAGAAAACAACCATGATAAACATAGTGGTCTCTGGATAGACAGATTTTCCTGTTTTGTTCCTCATTTCTATTGGTTTTAGTAAAATGGCTCTCTCATCGGGTGAATTTCATACGCTTTAGCTAAAAAGCAGAAAACGTCGTCAAAAATCATACATGCATCCATGTCTAGCTGGAGTCAAAATGTGATAATAGGCTAAATTAACCTGAGGGAGCAACTCATTCCTTCACAGTCATATGAAAAACCGATTATGTTACTGCAACCTGTTCCTTAAATAAAAAGAAAATAATAATTTGAAAAGATTCTATGTGTTTACTTTGTTTCCTCTGGTGTAATATTACAGACCTGAAATCATTCAGTATAGCAAATATGCAATAATAGTGGAACTCAGGAAGGTGGCCAATACTTTGTTCTCACAGCACTGTACGATAAAATCAGTTTTATTTATTCATCTGTGCTGCAGAAATGGCTTACAGATATAAATCTATTATTTTATTCTCTCTGCCTTGGTTTCCCGGTGGCCACAGAGGGACACAGAGTAAACAGTCTGGGGTGCCAGGTATGTGTCATCTCTTTAAACACACACATATGCTAAATCAACAGGGGTGCTCTTCACACACCACTGAGTCTGAGCATCCCGCTAACAATCCGACAGTATTAGACAGCTGTAACGCGCTCGCGCGCGCGCGCGTGTGTGTGTGTTTTGGGGATTGAGGATGCACACACTTCTCTTCTGAAACCGACTCTTAATAAGTGCTTGACATTATTGGTTAATAAAACAAAAGCTCTTGTGGATTACAGCAAAACTATGAGGTGTGTTGTGGTAAAATCTTTTCTAAATTGTTTACCTGGTTGTTATTAACTTTCAAGAGCAAACATGTAATCATGTATAGACTACATATGTCCATCCATAGGCCTACATGAGACCATTCATAGCATCAATGTGAGGATCTGTAGCCTGCACATGACTAACCATAGACTACATGTGATCAGTCATAGCCTACAAATGACCATCTATAACCTACATATGGTGTATAACCAGATATAGTGTAAATGTGACCATCTATAGTATAGCCTACATGTGACCAAATATGATAATATAGCTTACTTATGACCTTTTATAGCCTGCATGTCACCATGAACATGTATAGCCTACATGACCATCTATAGCCTACATGTGATGATCTATAGCATACATGTGATGATCTATAACCTACATGTTATGATATATAGCCTACATGTGACCATCTATAGCCTACATGTGACCATCTATAGCATACATGTGATGATCTATAGCCTACATGTGACCATCTATAGCCTACATGTAATGATCTATAGAATATATGTGATGATCTATAGCCTACATGTGATGATCTATAGCCTACATGTTGTGATCTATAGCTTACATGTGATGATCTATAGCATACATGTTATGATCTATAGCCTACATGTGACCATGTATAGCTTACATGTGATGATCTATAGCATACATGTGATGATCTATAGCCT
>JANDJT010000012.1:3575574-3586199 GCA_024331685.1 Stegophilus panzeri | reverse complement strand
TGACCATGTATAGCTTACATGTGATGATCTATAGCATACATGTGATGATCTATAGCCTACATGTGACCATCTATAGCATACATGTGACCATCTATAGCATACATGTTATGATCTATAACATACATGTTATGATCTATAGCCTACATATGACCATGTATAGCTTACATGTGACCATCTATAGCCTACATGTGATGATCTATAGCATACATGTGATGATCTATAGCCTACATTTGATGATTTATAGCCTACATGTGATGATCTATAGCCTACATGTGACTATCTATAGCTTACATGTAATGATCTCTAGCCTACATATGACCATGTATAGCTTACATGTGATGATCTATAGCCAACATGTGACCATCTATAGCCTACATTTGATGATTTATAGCCTACATGTGATAATCTATAGCCTACATGTGACCATCTATAGCTTACATGTGATGAGCTATAGCATGCATGTGACCATCTATAGCCTACATGTGATGATCTATAGCCTAAATGTGACCATCTATAGCATACATGTGACCATCTATAGCCTACATGTGATGAGCTATAGCCTACATGTGACCATCTATAGCCTACATGTGATGATCTATAGCCTAAATGTGACCATCTATAGCATACATGTGACCATCTATAGCATACATGTGACCATCTACAGCATACATGTGACCATCTATAGCCTAAATGTGATGATCTATAGCCTACATGTGATGATCTATAGCCTACATGTGACCATCTATAGTCTACATCTTTTTGTCTATAGCCTACGTGACCATCGATAGCCTACATGATTCTGTCTATAGCCTACATGTGACCATCTATAGCCTACATGTTTCTGTCTATAACGTACATGATTCTGTCTATAGCCTACATGTGACCATTTATAGCCTAAATGTGATGATCTATAGCCTACATGTGATGATCTATAGCCTACATGTGACCATCTATAGTCTACATCTTTCTGTCTATAGCCTACATGTGACCATCAATAGCCTACATGATTCTGTCTATAGCCTACATGTGACCATCTATAGCCTACATGATTCTGTCTATAGCCTACATGTCACAATCTATAAATTACATGTGACCATGACCATCTGTAGCCTACCTGTGACCATCTATAGCCTACATGTGATGATCTATAGCCTACATGTGACCTTGACAATCAATAGTCTACATGACCATCTGTAGCTTACATACATAAAATAAGTAACATAAAAATATGCCCAGGATGCCACATAGCCTAACATAACATAACATAGCCTGAAAAAAGCTTTTACATTTTAACACAAAGTGTGTGCATTTGTGTTTGTGTCAATACATAAGAGTGTGTCGGTTTCAGTGTGTGTATTTGTCGCTAGGTCACTAGGGCAACAGGACATGGTCAGAAGCCCTGCATCTCACACAAAAGAACCTTTAGACATTTACTCTGAAACAACACATATACACACACCTCCACCCCTACCCCACACACACACACACACACACACACCACACACACACACACACCACCCTCCTGTCACGAGCTGATGGATCTCCTGGAAAAGCCTTGGCGACACATGACACCCTGAATGCAGGAAAATAAATAAATAAATGGAAAAACAAGAAAATAAATGGCTTTTTGTACTTTCCTGTCAAGAGCACTGGTATTTACGTATTTACTCTAAATCTGTCACAAACACCTGATAGTACTAATGAGCTTCTAGTTAAGCTCCATTAAATAAATCTTATTAGTGGGGCTCACTGAGCACCAGAGGCTTAATAAAAACACAGAGCAACATACTGTACACACGGGTACGTAACATGATGATCCTCAGCTAGGGATGGGTGAAGAAATGATTTACCATTGCTACATACATAGATAGAAATGGATATGTTTTATTTTAAATGAACGCTGGATGCTTTTTGCAGGTTCTACAGATAATACGTGATGATATGAGTGGCAGCATTTGTTTAATACCAAACCAAGGCATAGGAAACAAGGAAACTAGAGGATAAGTGACAAGAAAACTAGCAAACAATCAAGGAAATTGGAGAACTGAGAACTAGGGGACGAGGGAACTTACAACATTGATGCAATGGAACTAGGAACTATGTCTAGGAAATGAGAAATTAGTAAACAAGGTACTAAGGTACTAGAAACCATAACTAGAGAACACCGGAACTAGGAACTATCACAAGGGAACTGGGAACAACAAAACTGCAAGCCATTAAAAGGAAACAACGAATAGGAGAACTATGAAATGAAGAACTATGGCTAGAAATCAAGGGAACCAGGAACTATGACTAGCAAACAAGGCACAAGAAAACTAGCCTTTTTTAACAAGGGAACTAGGAAAAGAAAAGGCAAAACAACACTTGGAACTCTGAGGTTAGCATGGTAACTAAAAGCTATGAATAAAACAAGGAAACATTTATAGGAGCAAGGTAAGTATGAAACTAAAAACTGATAAAGAAATTAGACTCCAGCTAACAATAAATGCAAGAATTGCAACTACGAAAAAAAGAAACAAGAGTAGTAGGTACTATAAATATGGAAAGAGGAGCTATGAAATAATGAAAAATTATGATTAGGAAACGACAAACTATTATTACGGAGAAAATTCTCATATTTCTCAGGCACGGCATTACAAATTCCCTGTCTTTGTAAAGGCAGCACAAGATTTATGGACGTTTGTTTGTAGCAGCTGGCAGAAAATTGAAGAGTATGATTCTTAGAAATGGCCTACTTCAATACACACTTATGGGATATTTCAAAACATACTTATGAGTTAAAAAAAACAAACAAAAAAAACACTTTCCACATCGTCCCTGACATCAGACACAGAGGATGATTTACAATATAAAATGTATTCTGAAGCAACAGATTGGAAAGCAGCCGGTCTGAAAAAATCACATATCAGTGAAGACACACTTCTACACTTCCATTCTCATTGCTTTGATGTGAAAGATAAACCTGATAGAATACTGCAAATATAAATAAAAGTTTCATATAAAAATCTATTACCTCACTTGAAGTGGGAAGTGATTTTTCAATAAAATGGATAGGAGTGACAGTAGTACTGCAATCGGTGAAAGGTTAAGTGTGTAATATGTAAATTAAGCTCTGCTGAACAATAGCCATTTCCCATATCAGGATAGAGTGGCCTGCGCTTTTTGCCTACAGACAGCAAGAAAAGTTGTTTAACTCCGTCTATTACTGAGGAAGGATATTAAGTTTTAAAAGATACATTGTCCTCTCGAACACATCGCTCAGCAGCACCGCAGACGGCAAGAAATGTTGCCATTAGAGACAAATGTGGTCATTAGCTAAAACCGCATTAATCTGATACATTGGGAGGATATAGTGGACCAGTATGGAGGGGTATGTTAGACAGACACATCGAGGTAGTGTTTAGGGTGTTTAGTGTTTATACTGTAGGAGATGTGTAAAGTGGGAAGGTAAATTAGACTGGCATGTTACATAGGGTTTGGACACTGGTAGTATTGGAATATGGTGTTAGTCTGATACACTGAGATTGGTGGTAATATAAAAAAATTTTTTAAATATACATGCAACTTCATCTAAACAGTGACAGTTTAATTGGTTGCTTATGATATTTGATGGAAATGTTGTTCGATTCAAGAGAAATGTTTTAGTTTTTTTATTGTATGCCACGACATAGCACCATTGCAGACTACATGGCAACTACGTGTGTGTATATATAATGATAATGAGTCTTTATTGGTCACATATACATTACAGCATAGTGAAAATATTTTTCTTCGCATACCCCAGCATATATTGTGTGTGTGTGTGTGTGTGTGTGTGTGTGTGTGTGTAGGCTCACCATTGGGTTTCATAGCTGGAGCATCTCTCCAGTGGGATCTTCAGAACTCTGCTGCTCAAACCCACAAATAGGGACCTGTCGCTCTGCAGGATCTGTAGGTTAAGGATTGGTTCCTGCTGATTTCCTGGAAGAAGCTTCATCTCCTCAAGGTAACATCCACGCAGATTTTGACTGGATGAGGAGAGCGCCTTGATAATGGTGCCATGTTCTGTTTGATAAAAATTTTTTGAAAAGCTATGGTTATAGGTACAGTATACTGAGTGTCTCTTAGCTATGTGATTTAAATTAATGGAGCACACTGATTTTCGATGCTATCTTAAGAACATTAGTTCTTCGCTTCTTCTGAATGTCATCCATTTCTGCTAAATATGAGTACACTTTGGTGCCCAAAAACCTCCCTCAGGCTTGATTTGATCGAAAGATTCACATTGTTGTTTTGGATATACCAGGTAAAGATGTGCTACTGTGCTTGCTGGGATCTAACCGTGCAAAAAAAACCCAACAACAACACTTTGCCATGTCTGACCTGTCCCGATGTAGATGACATGGTATAGCGTGTCACGACCCTGCACAATGTCCACAACCAGTTTGGAAAAGCGGATATTGTCCTGGCTGATCAAGGGGTCGACGGATACAGGCTGCACAACTTCACTCATCAAAAAGAGTCTCTGAGCATCCTGCAGACTTCGTTCTGTTAGATTCCCACCAGGGCCGCTGTCGCCTACTGTCCCACACTGAGAAAGCATAGATAGAAGGGAAGAAAGAAAAACAGAAATATTACAATACAGCATTGGACTCTATACTGGAATGGTACATTGGGAGGAATTTTGAAAAGGGACGTTAGATAAAAACCTTGGACTGGAACTTGGCGATAGAATATTAGGAATGTACATTGGATAAGTATGTTGGGAAGACAGGTATCCTGGGCCAATACTGTGGGATAGAACACTTGAATTGTACTTTACATGGTCGTTGGGATGGTACATGGGGAAGGGATACTGGTTTGATCAATTGGAATAAGAGAGTGGAGAGGGACATTACTGTAATACATTAGGGGTGATAGCATGGTAAAAGGAAAGGAGGCAATGGGATAATGCATTAGTATAACACACATGGACATTTGACAAAATAATAGACCAGAACTTTGGAAAGATGCATTAAAATGGCCACTGGGGATGAGACATTACTGTGGCAGTCTGTTAATGAACACTAGGATAGGATACTGGAATGGGACATTAGTCTGAAACAGAAGTATGCCTAGATGGCCAATTGGACCTGGCATAGAATACTGGGCCAGTATTTCAGGACAGTACACTGCAAGTTAGTCTAGCACATTGGTACAGGACATTGGATGGGTAGATTGGGATGATCCACTGGGCAAGGTGTACAGTATTTGTACTTGGGGAAGCTGTAGCTCAGGTGGAAGAGCGGCTTGTCCACTAATAACAGCAGTTCGTTCCCCGGCTCACATGCCTCCACATGCTAACGTGTCCTTGGGCAAGACACTGAACCCCAAGTTGCTTCTGATGGCAGGCTAGCATTGGTCTGACAAGTTGCATGGTGTGTGAGTGTGTGTGTGTATGTGTGAATGGGTGAATGAGAAACAGTGTAAAGCGCTTTGTCGAACCACTAAGGTTAAAAGGCGTTATATAAGCACAGGCACATAGATACCACACGACAGTAAGGAGATGGGACATCAGTACAGATGACCTGTACAGGACACTGGAACAGTGACATGGAACACTGGTACATCTGAAACAGTACATTAGCTCAGTACACTGGGAAGAGATAATGGTATTGTACATTGGAAGTGTACATTAATACAGTGACAAACTTTAATGAAACTGTTGTTTCAAATTCTGAGACTAGGGACTTGGGTTCTTAGTTCATGGTGATGCTTGAGGGACTTGTAGAAATGGTAATGGACTTGACCTGCAACCTGCAACATTTGTGAATGGTGTTCTTCTGCAAAAGGCTGTAGATAAAAGGGTAATAACAGATCGCAGGTGGTGGTGTGTTTCCAACCTGAAAGTTGGGGATGGGGTTCGGTGTGGAGAGCCAGCTCATTCGAGGGTTCTCCTGGAAGCGGAACGGACCACTGAAGGCCTGGGTAATGGCACTGAGGTTGAATGCACACACTGCAGAGGCAGCAATGCTGTTACTGTGGGAGCAAACAAGGGCAGAAACTTCAAATCAGGCAGGCTTATCCTCGAACCAAGACTGTCAAGAGATTAGGATTGGGTTTTTAATGTATCAGAAGGTATAGCCTTCAATCATTATATAATCACCATATGGTATTTGTTCCATATCATGCATTCCTAGTTGCTACAAAATAATCAGAGGTGAATAGTGTCCTTTAAAAGTAGCATGGACTAGTAATGGACGGTATGGATTCTGGGTGTATTATGTGTAATGTTGATTCTCAAGTAAACATGTCCCATAATGGTATCAGCCACCATGCCATCCATTAATAGCATGGACTAACATTTGGCCATCATTTTCACACTGTGGGCCAACCCTAGCGCTTGAACTTGAAGGCTTTCTGGTGTATTCCACTGATTGGAGCTTGGTTTGAACAAGAGCTTAACCATAAACTCAAATCTCAAAACAGAACAAGTCCTTGTCCATCTCACCCCATGTCACTTGGCAATGTCTTCAGAAAGGCGGATTTCTCTCAGAAAGAATTCCATTTCATGCAAAATAATTTCTGAAGATTTAATGACGTGTTCAACATTTTATCCACTCCCTGTCTGACACAAAGATGTAATTCGCTATCTAAACCAGCTCTGTTCTGATTATACTAATCTGTATCAAATGTTATGGGTTTCAAAATGTACAATTCTGACTAACATCCCAAGTGTAAACTCTGTCTTTCCGTTTCAGACCCAAATCCCAGGGCTAAAATCTCACTCTGTTACCGTTACCCTTTCTGCTCTCAATCTGCTTTCAACTCTAAACTATACTCCAAGATCACAGTGCTAAACTAAAGCTGTTCAACATCACACAATTCTCTAATGTGTGAGTGTGAACACTTGTGTTAATCCACTGCACGTATTCGTTGGATCTGAATAGCAAGATGACCCAGTAAGCAGCATTAGCTGATTGCCTCACTGAATTTTAAATAGACAAGCCCTGGAAATAAAATTGCATCGTGACCTTGTACGTCTCAGCAGATCAGGGCATGGTACACATAATTCCAGTTGCACAGCACTTCCAATTTCAGGAAGTAAATTTAAATCTGCTTATCCCTCCAAAACCCAAAACTCTCTTCACTTTTGCCTATATAACATATGATATATACAGGGTAGGGATAGATAATGACAGATAATGTGTTCTAGACATATACAAATACAGATAGGAATAGGAGGTGCACTAAATGGGAGCCAGCAGGATGCAACAAGTAGAAGTAACTGCCTGGTCAGGGTCAGGGTGGTTTAAATTAGGCCACACCCACTTTGGGGTTTAAATCCGAATACAGATACAGATACAGATAGTGGCACTGTGTTTATCCCTTAATAGTTCAAGAGAAGGGACTTTAAAGATACGCACTTTTAACGAGGCAAAACTGTGACATTTTGAGGAAGCGAGATGAATTGTGAACAGTAATCAGAAAGACAGCTCACATGTTGGTGGTGAAGACGCCGTAGATGAGGTCTTGCTCAGGCAGGTAGAAGGTGCTGTGGAGCTCGTGGTAGTAGAAAGGCACGTCTCCTGAACGTGAGCAGTTCAATCTGGCCTTCATGAACGTCGTCCATGTGTCCTCAAGAAGAAACCGACCGCCTACATCGTTCTGACACACCCGCGCCACCCGAGAGAACACCGCCTTTCCACAATCCTCCTCCACCGCCACCTCCCGCAGGAAGAAGTAGGTGAAGCGGCCTACCTCGTACGCTGAGACGAACTGAGGCTCTGGTTGGAGGCAGAGAGGAAGAGGAAAAGAGAGACTCGTGAAATGTCCATTATTTTTATTTGCCACCATTATACACAATACAGCCATGGCAAAAATGCGAACTAGAGCTGAATAGATAGAAAAACAGCAACAAAAAAAGATGAAGAGAGGATGGAAAAAAGACAGAGAGATATAATGGGTGAGAGAAGGAAATTAGATGAAAGGAGAAAGAGGGAGAGAGGACGAAGAAGGGAGAAGAGACAGAAAGACACGTCAAATTAAAAAATATAGTAAGTGATCTCGGCACCGAACACGTGAATACTGCAGCGTTATATGTATGTTATTGTACCGTTCAGCCATTTGGAGTTGTACTGAGCTGTGCGGAGAGGAGGCATGCTCCCCAGGCTGCGGTAGATTACAGGGTCACGGCCAGAAAAATCAATGACTGTTGCAGCATAGAGGTCACCGCTTTCCGTTACCATGGCGGTGGAATTGTGTTTGGGGTCATAAGGACAGCGGGCGACCCCGTTCACAGTCTCGGTCACATGGGAGAGATCGGAGGCAGAGCGGGCGGTGCAGATGGGCGAGAATGCGTTAGTGCCACAGGAGAAGAGACGAGAACCGCTCAGGAGGAGGACACGCATGTAGTTCTGACACTCATCCTGAGAGAGAACAAGAGAGGGAAAAAGGGGACATCTTTAATTCTCACAGTCTTAAGCCATCCTAAATTTATTTTATAGCATTATTGATATCTTATGAGTCTCAAGTGTTGGTGCTTTGTAACAGAAAGTCCTCCACCACAGGAAAGGGTAACGACTGTTGAGGGAACGAGCTGCTATAACAAAAGTAACTAACTTGTCTCCTGGACAGATCGAGTGAGACAAAGAGAGTAAAAGTGTGAAAAGGGAATAGTAAATGGGTAATGAGGTTACAAGAAGTGATAAATTGGGTATATATGTACAAAAGCCACTTTTGTGCCTTCATCAACATCGAGCCTTTCACCCCAGCCCTTTACTCATTCGCCTCTCTCACCTCTGTCTTCCCTTTGCTCCGACAAGATCTGCGTGTGTCTTCATCCACGCCACACTCCATTCCCTGTAACACACACACACACACACACACACACAAACCACAATCAGAAATCACAGATATCACTCCTTATGTAACATTACTGCCATCGAAATGACTGCAAAAGCAATAAGAGACACATCGAATGTGTAAATCCACAGTGTAGTAACTTAGCAACATTGATTACGCTAGCAACCTGGCTAAAAGCAGAAATGCACTGACCATAACCAGCTAGCTACTTAGCACAGCTAATGTTACTGTTATCTGACACTAAATAGATAACCAAGTTCGCAAGGTTTACACATTATTTCGTTAATTTGCCGTCCAGTCACCAGAACCAACGTTTGCTATCAAGTTGGATAATGTTAGCTTAAATATTATATTGTGTTGTATACGTTGACCTGTAAGTCTAAAATCTTAATCTTAACAAAGCGAAACCAGAAATCAAGTTCGAATTAAAATAAAATAAAATGAATTTATTGTCAGTAAAATAAAAAGGAGTTCAATTCCCTAGCAAGATAGATAATGCTAAGTGATGTCAAGTTTCGGTCTAGTGGACACAGGGACACGGTCACACAGCAGAATGTACCAGAGATGCGTTAGAACCTACAGATATATTGAAGCAAATGTGTTGGTGAAGTGAATCGATCATGTCTTTGCTAATTAGCTAATGTGCTAACTTGCCAGTTTAGTAAAGGAACACGTCTCTGTACTGATGAACGAGTCAGAGTAATAAAAACACAATGACTTTGCTTGAAGTATTTTATTGCTTGACAGATTGCAGCAGTGTCTTCTGGGTAATTTATGCCAAAGTTGACAGTGTTACTGTCTCGATCCCTCATCTGAGGAACTTCACTCAAGCTGTTAAACTAACAGAATGGCCCTTGGTATATAAACTGAGGTAAAATGGAGAGTGAGAAGCCAACAGGAGTGCGTTAAAAAAAACCCACAGTACTGTAGTTGGGCTCTTTTCCACTTTATTAAGCGGAGTAAATAACAAGCTGCTGCGTCTGTGTTTTTCATCAGGAGATGTGAGCATGACTCAGAAGCTGAATGACAGATGTACGTTCGGAGAGAGAGAGAGAGAGAGAGAACCGACGGCGTACTCTCACAGCGCATTAGTGCTTTGCCCGCTTTAAGACGGCATGCGCAGCAAATTCATCACACTCAATTAGCTGATGAATGTGTGTGTGTGAAAGGGAATCAATATTTTCCTTTTTGAATGCACACAAATGCTTTTAGCTTCAGCGATAATAATGAACACTTGGCCCCAAGGCAACACCCGAGAGTACGACACGGCAGCATAAAGCGATTTATCTCGGTCACTAGAGCAAGGCAGCCTGCGGGATCAGTGTGCAGCATTTTTAAACGTCCCAGACCGCTCCTAACCAATGTGATCAGTAAAGACGATTAAAAACACACTTCTGTTATATTAAAGTAATCAAAGACATGCTGGTGTGATGAAGATGAAGATGAAGTTACTGTTACCACCTCAACTTTTGAGTATTTTCCCAATAACAGCAAGTGTTTTATTCTTCATATACCACAACAATCTGCTACTGATTACAATTTCTTTATGGAAAAGGGAAACGTCATACTTTTTATCCACTTAGTGTTAGTGGAGACGCCAGTAATCCTGATCCTTTCTGCTCTCCGGACCTGCCTGATCTATCCTCTGAGGCCCTACGTCTGGATGAACAACTGGAGGCTACATTCTGACACTGAGGACAACCCCAAGCAGTGCAGCCTGGAGACTGCTGAGGATGGTGCCGCTTGAAGTACCATGGAAATGGTTTTGGACCTCAATTCCACATGGACATTCTCGCTGTGGT
>JANDJT010000012.1:3559848-3570005 GCA_024331685.1 Stegophilus panzeri | reverse complement strand
ACACACAGAGAGAGAGAGATACAGAGATTGAGAGAGAGAGAGAGAGAGAGAGATGTATTCTTTGATATTTCTGTATCTGTTTATATTCATGCCAGTAAAGCTTATTAAACTGAACTGAATTGAAGTGAATTGAAAGTGACAGCGACAGGAACTAAGGTTGTATTTACGTTACGTTATGTTACAATTACAGATCGGATATTGTCACATACGTATAAACAGCTTCGGTCAGTTTTTTTCACACCCCTTTTATCCGATCCGATCACCCCACATCCGATTGTTATGTGACGAATGCTTAGGCCCAAATCCCTCACTTGGCACTTAAACGAAATCGCATGAATCGCAGTTTAAACTGTTGTAAGGCGTAAGGGGTTTTAGCTAGCTAAGATTTTCGGGTTAGGACAGCGGTCTTGGAAATACACATATCATACATTGGACAGCTAGGACGTTTTTAATAGGCAAAATAAGAAAAACCCGAAAAACTAAGCAGCTGGAGCCCACGTTCCAGACTGGAGACTAACCAAGTCAAAATTAAAGTCACAGTAATAACATCATTCTCAATACAGAGACTTTAATGACTGTTTCACATTGTTTTATCAATCTACAGGTGGAAGTAATTAAATAATAAATATTCAATGACTTATACACATGCAATGACTCATAAAGTGTAAGCTGTCATTAACAACTGTTTAAAGATGTAAATGTTCAAGACTGAAGTGATGGAAGGATAAGAACTGAACGTAGGGGGGAAAAAAGGAAGAAAGGGCAAGAAAAATGTCAAAGAAATCATGTGATTATAACGAGTGTGTGTTCGAATTCTAATGAGTATGTACTTCCACTGAGTGTGAGTTTAAGCAAAGCTGCTGATTGCTGATTGGTTCAGCTGCTGTAACGACCATAATGACATCATCATCTGGCAGTTGGAATTCAACACTGTCAGTGTGTTTTAAAGGCACCTCGCACCCCCATATCAGTGTGTGATGTTGTTCTCCATGTGCTTTGGTTTGTTTTGGCCATGGTCCTGTCGCCACCTCTGTCTCGTCATTGATCTGTTACTGATCGTGCTCACCTGTTCTGTGTTTCACTTTGATTACTTTGTCTATTTATTATATGCTGCGTCCCAATTCGCCTACTATCCGTCCTAAACAGTATCCGAGATTAGAATTAGTGTGTCCCAAATCGTCATCGGTTGAAAAGACACTCCCAAAGGTACCAGGATGGTCTACTATTTCCGGTAGATTTTTGAAGTGTGGATCCGTGGACACTTTTTCAGCTAATGTTGCCCACAACTTCTTTCACGAGGGAGGCGGAGTTTTGTGATGGAAAGTCGGTGATGCGTTTTCAGTATTTAAGTGTAAGAACTTAAATGTTCAGCTCTAACCAAACGAAATGTGGAGAAAGAAATCTATGGAGTTGTAAGTTAAATGATAGAGTATAAATTATATAAAGAATCACGAATGAAGAAAAGCTGAAACGCGAAGAGGCGTTTGTTTACGGTGGCAGTGTGCGTAACTAGGCAACAACGGTATCTTCCATGGCATGTTAGTATAACCTGGTACTTGCATACTCATTGCTACACACTACACACATTTTCGCCACAAAGACTTTTAGAATACTTTGTACATACTTTTAGTACATACACTCCTAAGTCAAAGTAGATATAGCATACCTCACAAAGGTAGAAATACAACTGTGTGTGTGTGTGTGTGTGTGTGTGTGTATGTGTGTGTGTGTGTGTGTGTGTGAAGTGGAGAGGCTTTACCTGAAGTAGAGAAACATTAGCCAAACTCAGTCTGAACAGGTAGTTCCTACAGAGAAGAATAGAATATTAACAATGCGTAGTTACTTTTTACAACTGATTGATGAGTGTTTGTGTGTGTACAGTATGTGTGTGTGTGTGTGCGCGTGTGTGCATGTGTGCATGTGTGTGTGTGTGTGTGTGTGTGTGTGTGTGTTACCTGGCTCCAACGATCAGCTGGTTCCTGCTGAGGTCTAAAGCGAGCTGGGAGTAATCACTCACTCCAGGCATAGAGAAGGATGAGAGCCATACACTGAGAGCTGTGGAGAGAGAGAGAGAGAGAGACAGAGAGAGAGAGAGAGAGAGAGAGAAAGAGAGATCAAGACACTTCCTGTGTCATTATTGTGGGTCTATTGTACACAACTGAGAGAGAGAGAGAGAGAATAATAGAGAAACAGAAAGACAAAATGGCTGACCTTCATAGGACGTAACAGGATGTAGTTTCATGCTGCACTGTTTAGCATGAGAAGTGGCGAGGTCGGGGTCAGAGGTCAGGGAATGCTGGGATGTAAGGAGTGGATAAAGGGAGAGGGAGAGAAGGACGATGAAAGGTCCGGGAGAATAAACAGACATCGCAGGCATGGTTACCATGACAACCACACCTTTAGCACAAAACTGGGAGTCAACTGGAGGAAGAAAAAAAAAACCCAGATAATTAGGGTGTGATATATATACTCTATATCTGTATTTGTACTAATGAAGAAATGATGAAAGATAGGACGAAAGGAAGGACAAAAGAAAGAAAGGAAGAAAGAAATGCAAGAACAGCAAAGCAATGAAGGTGTGTGTGTGTGTGGGGGGGGGCGGGGTAAAAGAGAGAGGGGCAGAGCAAGAGAGAGGGAGCGAGAGAGCGAGAGAGCGAGAGAGAGAGAAATCAATAACTATCTGTAGCAACAAACTGTACTCAGAGAAGTTAGCCCAAGGCTGTAACTGATATCCAATGGTGTTTATAAAAACATGAACACACACACATACACACACACACACACACACACACACACACACACACACATAAGTACTATTACAGATTCAGAAGTTTGACTACCCTGCTGAAAAAAAACAATAGAAACCCCCACAGAACTTGTAATGGTTTTAATGGTTATAATGGGAATTGTATTGGTTTAAATGGAAACTGTAATGGTCTCCACTGGTAATTTTTTGCATTCTATTGGTGACATGTTATGTCTAGTGGATACCATTAAGGACCAATAATGGTCATAGTTTTAATGGTTATCTGATGGTTTGTAATGGTATTTGTAGTGGAAACCATTATAATTTCTGTGATGGTTTCTATAGTTTTCAGCAGGGTACACCACTGATCAAACCCTTACTCTTAAAATCCTCTCATAAACACTCACATGAGCACATGATCAGTCCATAAACTCAAACCATGTGCACAAACATGGCTACACACACACACACACACACACACACACACACACACACACAATATCTCTATTGCTCTTTTCTCTGCTCCACTCAGTCCTCCCCTGAGCATGTCTAATCCGACTCAAAATCCAAAGGACCCCTCTAACGCTGCTAACAGCCCACTAACACCCCCGCTAACATCCCCCCCAATACCCTGCTAACACTGCAGCGCTCACACACACCTCCATTCACACAGTGCCTTTCAGCCCGAGCCAGGCCAAAGGAGATGGAAGTGAGAAAAAGAAAAAGAAAGGCACAGACAGCGTTGATAGACGTCCAGGAAAAAGTCCCCACGTGAGACATTGAGGTTTTGTCTGCATCGATTCGATACGGGTGAACAGATAACCGCGCGAGGGACAAAGAAGTGAATTAATGAGGCCACGGATAGACGATTGACCGACAGACAGACAGAAAGACAGACTGATAGATACATCAGTCAAACAGGCAGGCTTATAGATATATAGACATACTGTATATAGACACATCCTACAACATGGCACAGTGTTTTATTCCGCTTATAGCACAGCGATTTACCACAGCATGCTGGGAAACTTTCCATACAGTACATTCCATGACTATTACAAAAGGTGCATACATTCACTGATGCTCACGAAGGCAACACAATACAATAAGAGCCAGGGAGTGTTGTTATTATCTTGTTTAAAGAGATTTTAATTTTTCATTTAGTACCACCCTTCAGAAGCTACATAAGTTATTTACATGTTTCCCGGAAGACAAAATAATAACAGTTAATACCCATCATCCTGTTCAAAAGTTTACACCCCCCCGCTCTTAATCTATTGTGTTGCCTTCTTGAGCATCAGTGAACATTTGCACCTTTTGTAATAGTCGTGTACGAGTCCCTCAGTTGTCCTCAGTGTGAAAAGATGGATCTCGATATCATATAGCCGCTGTTAGAAAAGGCTCAAATATGTAGAAGATGCTGGAAAAGTAAAGAATGTGCAGGACCTGGAGGATTTATTCTGAAGAACAGTGGGCAGTTTAACTGCTCAGGACAAACAGGGACTCGTGAAGAACTCTCACAAAACATAAAAACATTATATCGTGGATCATCCAGGTAAGGACACACAGTATTAAGAATCAAGGGTGTGTAAACTTTTGAACTGGTTGTGTAAATTCAGTTGTTATTGTGTCTTATGGACTATATGTAAACATCTGTTATGTGAAATAGCTTATTCAGGGTTCAGCTTATTCAACTAAATAAAATTAAAAAAAAAAAAACAATTTAAAAAAATGCATTTTTTAAAAATTCATATTTTGCACATTCTGCCAGGCGTATGTAAACTTATGACCTCAACTGTATATAGATGATATTGATCCCGAAGGAAACTTCGGACAAACTTGCTCAAGAGAAAACAAATACGAAATAGATTTGTATAGAGTGTATATATAAGTATAGATATACAGTAAATATATAATAGGTAGTAAAAAAATAATAAAAAATATATAAACATTCTTTAAAACTGAACATCTGCTAGTGACTCAACATTAGGACAGTATTACAATTTTCAAAAACTGCGTTCTGTAGAAAGGGGTGGAGTTTTACAGCCTGATTGCCGAGTCAAGATCTCCTGTGGTGTTCGGTATTACGTGGTATTTTTTTTTATTCTCTTGCTCATAGGCTAATCCGTCTCTTGCTGATGGAAATAAAAGGATTCTAACAATAATAAAGTTTTTTTAAACATTTTTCCCCAAGGATAATTGAAAGAAGGTTTACCATAATAATAATAATAATAATAATAAGAGTTCCTGACTTTTATTAAAAACTGAACACATGCAACTCCTCTCAACTTTCTCTGTCCTTCTAGCTAGATTTTTTTAAAATCACTTGCTATAATATGCATTATTATTATATAATATGCGATGGCTCATTATTCTTTTGTGGCAAAAAGGTCCTGAAAGCAAAGTAACTGCATTGGTCTGCATTTTTTTGTGTACTATTAATAAAGAGACAGAGAGAGAGCTGAAAAATTGAAAAATAAGTCTTGTTAAATAAGTTGCTCCGTCTCTCCTGGGGTACACTCATGTAGAAGAGGAGTTTGCGTGTCTAATAATGATTGATATGCCATTATGGTGGGGGTCTGAGCTGTCCTGTACTCTGTCGCTGTCTCATGCAGTTAAGGTACAGTGGACGTACATCAACATATTTTTCAGTAAATATATTTCCAATGAGGCTATTCACATGAAATTTTCACCAGACATCAGTGTTAACTCAAGAAATCCGCAAATATAAAGAATTCACAAAATTAAAGTCCATAAATAAAGTTATGTGTAATAAAGTGGAACGACACGGGGAAAAAAGTATTGAACACGTTAACTGAAATGTATTTAATACTTAGTGGAGAAGCCTTTGTTTGTAACGACAGCTTCAAGACGCTTCCTGTATGAAGAAATGAATCAGCCACAGTATTCAGACATTCAATACTTATTTCTCCCACTGTATGTGAATGTGTTCAACAGCAGTGATGTAAGTACATGGGGCGGAGTGTATTTCCCATTTCTCATGTCTTATTATGTAACCTTGTTGGAACAAACCCAAACATTTAATCAGAGCAAGGAATGAGTAAAAGGAGTGTATAGGAAATACAAGCTTTCGAGGAATGAATGCACTAACATACTCGGTTGTTGGGGGAACGATAATGTGGATAGGTCGTCTGTGTGCTCCTAGAGAGTTGTAAAGATAAATACATCACTGCCTATTGTTAAAAACACTATACAAATAAAATTGAATTGATCTGCGTTAAATGGGGAAATGGCCACCTTGTTATAGGTTTAGCGAGCTGTATGTTATAGTTAAATAAATACTGCATAAAAACCTTTCAGATTGTGGATCAGTGAGAGGAATTGCCGGAAAAGCTCTTTACAATATTCCCTCCATGGAAATGCAAACTAATCAGAGAAAGCCAAGGGATCACATCGCAGTTTGTGCTCCAAAATCCACAAAAATCTGTTTACAGTCTGTGATCCTAAAGTAACCTGCCCTGGAGCATGTTAGATACACAACATAAGTTACGATGGTGATGTATCAAGCTAAGAAGTGGCCCGCTTTCACGAGACAGGAAATCCAGGATAAGATCAAACTAAGCATGAAGATAGCTAGCTAACTAATAAATCCTGCTTCGTTCTAAAAAGATATCACTTAATCACTATTATACCACAGTGTGCTTAAATGCTCGAATCTGATTGGTCAGAAGGTGTGCATTAATTTCGTATAACAGCACAGGTAGTTCCGGCTGTAACGTGAAGGAAAGGTTCATATTAATGCGCTCGTTGTAATACGTTATTGTTTTGAAATATCAGGTCAACTCCTGCATCGCATCCACCGAGAACTAGGTTTCCCAGAACACACCACGGCTTACAAACATGGCCACCCAGAACTACATTAGTACTAGATTAGTACTGATTACTAATCTCACACACCTGAACACAATCACCACCACACACTATATAAAGAACCCACAAACATTCACTCATTGCAAAGTAATGCTCAGTGTGTCTCTACCTGAACTTACCAAGCCCTTTGCTTCTGTTTAGTCATGCTGGTTTTTGTGCTCTACCTGCTTTTTGGATTTGGGGATTTTGCCTTTCACTGTGGTTTGTACATCGCCTGGCCTTGCTTGCTTTGTGATTGCGTTTTTGCCTAACGTTTTGTATTTGTCCGCCTGTTTCTTCTAAAAATAAACTCTCTCTGCAATTGCACAATAATAAACGTATTTAAAAAAGTTTTTTTTATTTTCTTATTAGTATACATTTATGAACATTTATGAAAGGAGTTTGAGTTGTAAGCACTTTGTAACAGTAGAAGTTTATCAGCACAGAAACATCTTCGGGACAGAAAAGCTTATGTTTCCCGTGTTCTCTGTAAAATGACAAGCTGTGGTTTTTGAGAGAGAACGCCAATGAGCGAGCGAGAAAGAGAGAAAAAGAGACAGAGAGAATGAAAGAGAGGCAGAGAAAGAGAGAGAAAGAGAGAGATAAAGAGAGAAAGAGAGACAGAGAGAATGAAAGAGAGGCAGAGAAAGAGAGAGATAAAGAGAGAAAGAGAGACAGAGAGAATGATAGAGAGAGAGAAAGAGAGACAGAGAGAGGGACAGAGAGAGAGAGAGAGACACAGAGAGACAGAAAGAGAGACAGAGAGAGGGACAGAGAGAGAGACACACAGAGAGAGACAGAGAGACACACAGAGAGAGAAAGAGAGACAGAGAGAGGGACAGAGAGAGAGAGAGAGGGGCAGAGAAAGAGAGAGAGGGACAGAGAGAGAGAGAGAGGGGCAGAAAAAGAGAGAGAGGGACAGAGAGAGAGAAAGAGAAAACACTGTGAAGCTAGTGAGCGAAGGACTGGTAGTGGCACTCCGTCCGCGCGTTGTGACGCATCACACTTCCCCAGCATGCATTACTTTCACATAACAGCACGTTCTGTCGTATTGGTCGTTACTTAACTATTTGTATTTCTCAGGGTGGTGTCTGTAACACAATGTCTCCGCTGAGTTTCTAGCAAGACTCTTCTCCTGAAAATCCAGATGTCTAGTTCAGACACAGAGACATGACTACATTATTGTATCATGAATTTATTTGATCAGTTTACTGCTGCATTAGTAAGGAATAAAACACTTGGAGGGGGGTGCTGTGATAGGAAAAGAATCAGCGGCGGGTGATGTGATGCGGCCCGATGACCGAGTTACCGTTACCGCCCTGAAGTTGATTATTCTCCTGTAACGGCGTGCTTTATTCTTCTTATATCACAGCAATTAGCGAACAATTCTTTTTTTCTTTATTAAAGAATGACACGTACTTCTTATCCATTTATAGTTACGTTTAATGTCGTGGTCCACAACGTCCGCAAAACAAGTTACTGTTCTTACTCACAGTATAGCAGCTCACAGACACAGACACTCACCAACCTCTCTTTTTTCTCTCTCTTGAAGTTAATAAAAGAAAAATATACTGTACATCTTGCCATGTTACCAAGAAACTGTAAATTCCTCTGTCCTGAAACTGTTACACAGTAAAGCACTAACACTGGAGACTCCTTCACACACGCTTACTGAACACAGAAAACATCACCAAATGAATTATTTGTTAAATCACATGTTTTTAAATCCGTGTATTATTAGTCTTAGATTATACAAGATATATAGATAAGTCCCTGTTTATGAGCTATTACTATAGAAACGAACTCACGATAATAAGCTGCACTACTGTCAGAGCTTGTAAAACATTAATCAGCAACTTACGACCAATCAGATCGGAGAATTTAACAGCGCTGGGATAAAAAGTGAATATAAAGTGAAGCTTTATTCCAGCCGTTGCTGTCATTACACTATAATGGCATATTTTTTAATCAGCCTGTGGGACTGCGGGTTGTTTTGGTTTTTTTTGGGGTCTCTTACTTTTTGTGTTCTAATGGGCTCTCAGTGTAGGTGATGGAAAGCACAGCAACTACATTTTAAAAAGACTTCTAAAGCATCTATCTCTTCTGTGCCTTAGGGGTTTTTTTGTGTAAAAGCTGAATTTAAATGCTGTTTAAAATGAAGCGTGTCTTTCCGGTGACTACTGAAATCACTTCAGAAATGCTTTCAGTGCAAATTTGCCTGGTGTCTCATTGATCACACAACTTTTTTTTTTTATCCCATTATCATTCTTGTCCTCAGCACACACACATGGACACACTCACTGTCCAGATGAAGAGAGTGTGTGTGTGTGTGTGTGTGTGTGTGTGCAGTAGTTACAGCTGCTCCAGCCAAAAAAAATGCTCATTTATTGGAAACATTTTGCTCTGTGCTCGGTGTCCAGAAAGTGTTCGCTGGCTGTGTAAACAGAAACACACACACACACACACACACACACACACACACACACACGGCACGGATGATGTAATCTCCCCCAACAATAAGTCAAAGTAAACTGCTCAGCAATGCGCACTGAAAATCCACCGCTAATGTTCAGCGTTTTAACAGGAATGTGTGAAAACACGTCTATCAAACAACACGATCTGTACTGCGCTTTCACAATACACACACACACACACACACACACACACACTAGGGCTGTCATGAGAACCGATACTTCGGTACCAAGTCGGTACCAACATTCTTAAAACATGACAGTACTTGTTTGTCTGCAGTAGCGTAGGTACCGTTGGTAATGAAAGTACCGAGGTTGCAATTCTTCTGGAACTGAAGGGGGCAGCAAATACGCGTAAGTGTTTTAGTAGGTCCACAGAAGAAGAAGAACGCCTACAAGCACAAGGGAAAACACTGGAACATGCTGTACTCACACTGTACAGACTGTACACAGTGCACTCACACTGCACTCACACTGTACACACTGCACTCACAGTGTACACACTGTACTCACACTGTACACACTGGAACACACTGGACTCACACTGTACACACTGGACTCACACTGTACACACTGCACTCACACTGCACTCACACTGTACTCACACTGTACACACTGGAACACACTGGAACACACTGTACTCACACTGTACACACTGTACACACTGGAACACACTGTACTCACACTGTACACACTGGAACACACTGGACTCACACTGTACACACTGCACTCACACTGTACACACTGGAACACACTGTACTCACACTGCACTCACACTGTACTCACACTGTACACACTGGAACACACTGTACTCACACTGTACACACTGTACACACTGGAACACACTGTACTCACACTGTACACACTGGAACACACTGGACTCACACTGTACACACTGCACTCACACTGTACACACTGGAACACACTGGACTCACACTGTACACAGACTGTACACACACTGTACACACTGCACTAACACTGTACACACTGCTTACACTGTACACACTGGAACACACTACTCACACTGTGCACACTGTACTCACACTGTACACACTGTACACACTGGAACA
>JANDJT010000012.1:3529496-3540854 GCA_024331685.1 Stegophilus panzeri | reverse complement strand
TTTCAGTACCATTTTTTCGTTTATTTAAAATAAAATCCACAAACTGAGTGTTACAAATATAAACTTCAAACTAAAACGTTACACAACCGTTTGTCCAATTATATAAGACTGAAAAGAACCCAATACACACACACACACACACACCAGAATATATATTATATATATAATATACCAGATATATACCAGAATAATACTGGAATAATATACCAGAATATACATTATTCATTTAGGAATGTAGTTTAATTCAGTGCTTTTTGTGTATCCATGAAAATAATGCATAAATACTTATATATTAGTTTATTATTATTATTATTGTAGCCGTGCAGTCATTTGTATTGGTTCAGATGAGAAATGGTGCACTAGTAAGTGTAAAAATTGGTTCTTTGATTTACGTTGCATGCTTCATAGACCACATGCGCCATAGTATTAGTCTGAACAATCATTCGAGACAATCATTTGGGTTTAGTCTCTTTGCTGCATACCTAATGTGTACAACATTGAGAAAATCCTTATTTAAATGTCGCTTGTCGTTGCTTGGTTACTTGCTGCTGAGAGAAACTATTGCTGAACCCAGTAAAAAATTAGAAAACCACGAATATGGTTTATTTTATTACTGTAAAGTGAAGCAGAATTTCTTGTACAGTATTTAGACCTCTACATTTATATAACACTGTACCTTTAAAAGCTAAATACAGCAATATGTTAACAGTCTACGCAGCCAGCCGGTGCAGAATTCAGCCGTGAGTGGATGATGATGATGATGATGATGACGATGATGGTTAAAGGTGCTTTCCAGCGAATAGTGAATTAATGACCTGTAAACACATCTTGGCTATGGAACTGATTAATGATGAATATACATGGCCGGCACCCAGAGAGGTTTAAATGTACCAGAATGTGCCGTTCCTAATAGATCTTTGATTGATTTGTCCCTTACCCACCATTACCACCAAAACATTAGTCATGCTCTCAAAGCTTTCACACACACTTTTCCCCAGAAAAGAGAGTGCGTTTCTTTTGCACTCCTGTCTAAGCGATGATGTACGACGTTACAATAAGAGGCAGCATTGTGGGGTGGGGTGGGGGTAATGAATGCATTGAGAACTGACTGGAAGTTTTACACCTCTTCAAAGAAATTCTGTGTTTTATAGTTAGATACAGCAGCCTGTGTGGAATTCTGGGAAAATATTTACAGTGTTAGCAGACTAAGTATACTGTGTCTGTAAAGGACTGTACCGTAGAGCTTCTTTGACACCGCTGTTATTATATTGTAATGAGACAGAAAAACATGCATTCTCATTAACTTTACTGTAAAACTAAAACTAAACCTTACACCTGTAGCAGCAAACCAACCACATCTGGATCATTTTTTCCAATTTTGTATTATTTCTATTATAAAAAGAGCATCGTTTCAACATGTTCAGCGAGTGAAACATGTTTAAACCAGAGGTAAAGCTAGAAATTATGAAGCCAGATGGAGATTTTACTCATACTGTATAACATTGTTTATTTTATTTTTCCCCAGTGGTGACCTACTGATCCTGTCACCGTGTAACGTACGGTTTATCAAGGCCGGTGCGTAAACTCAGCATGGTAAACTCAGCATATTACAGCTAATCTGAAAATCATTGTCAGAGTTCACAGAGGGGGTGAGAACAAAAGCAGACACCAACAGACCAGATTAATACATAATCAACACACAAACTAAAGGCGAGAAGCGGATACAAGGCTCAACACATCAGAAAAACAGCACGATAAGACTTCGAGAGGAGGAACAGAAAACACAAGGTATATAAATAACCAAACTAATCAAGGAGTGAACTCAGGACAGGTGCACACATTAGGGGAGTTAACCAATGAGAAGACGGGGGGGTGCACACAGGACAGAAATGAAAACAAATAGGAAATATTTAAGTGGGGAATACGTGACACCGTTGTTCTCGTTGTATATTTTAGCAGGTTCTTATTGTATTATATTTTATTTAAATTATTTCTTATTGTTTAAAGGTGCACTAGGTAAGATTTGTTAAAAATCAAAAGTCTCTAACTGTTAAATGGGTGGAGTGGAAAAAAGTTTAATGAATTTTCGAATCCGCCCCCATTTCCACAAAGCGCTGCCCTCAAAACTTCGATCCATCCATCCATCTATTTTCCGTACTGCTTATCGTACACAGGGTCGCAGGGAGCCTGGAGCCTATGGTATTCCCAGGGAATTCTGAGTACAAGGCAGGGGTACACCCTGGATGGGGTGCCAATCCATCGTAGGGCACAATCTCAGACACATTCACACACTACGGACAATTTGGAAATGGCATTCCGTGTACAGCGCATCTCATTAGACGGGGGAGGAAACCGGAGTACCCGGAGGAAACCCCCGAAGCAAATAACATTACATGCAAGCTCAGCAGACACAGGGCAGAGGCGGGATTCGATCCCTCAACCCTAGAGGTGCAAGGCAAAAACACACTGTCATTGTCTTGCTGCATTTCCCACTTTCTCTTCAGACTCAGTTCATGAACAGATGTCCTGACATTTTCCTTTAGAGTTCGCTGGTATAATTCAGAATTCATTGTACCATCAATGATGGCGAGTTGTCCTGGACCAGATGCAGCAAAACAGGCCCAAACCATGATACTACCACCACCATGTTTCACAGATGGAATAAGGTTCTTACACTGGAATGCAGTGTTTTCCTTTCTCCAAACATAATACTTCTCATTTAAACCAAAAATTCTATTTTGGTCTCTTCCATCCACACAACATTTTTCCAACAGTCTTCTGGCTTGTCCACGAGATCTTTCAATGTTCTTTTTAGAGAGCAGTGGCTTTCTCCTTGTGACCCTGCCATGCACACCATTGTTGTTCAGTGTTCTTCTGATGGTGAACTCATGAACATTAACATTAGCCAATGTGAGAGAGGACTTTAGTTGCTTAGAAGTTACTCTGGGTTCCTTTGTGACCTCGCAGACTATTACACATGTTGCTCCCGGAGTGATCTTTGTTGGTCTTGAATTTCCTCCATTCGTACACAATCTGTCTGACTGTGGATCGGTGGAGTCCAAAGTCTTTAGAGATGGTTTTGTAACCTTTACCAACCTGATGAACATCAACAACTCTTTTGCTGATGTCCTCAGAAATCTCCTTTGTTCGTGCCATGATACACTTCCACAAACACGTGTTGTGAAGATCAGACTCTAATACATCCCTGTTCTTTAAATAAAACAGCGCTCACTCACTCACACCTGATCGTCATCCCACTGATTGAAAACACCTGACTCTAACTTCACCTTCAAATTAAACTGCTAATCCTAGACGTTCACATACTTTTGCAGCTCACAGATATGTAACATTGGATCATTTTCTTCAATAAATAAATGACCAAGTCTAATATTTTCATCTCTTTTATTTAATTGGGTTCTCTTTATTTACTTTTAGGACTTGTGTGGAAGTTTGTTGATGTTTTTATGCAGAAATATAGAAAATTCCAAAAGGTTCACACACTTTCAAGCACCACTGTACTAAACACTAAACAGTTTTGCTGACTCAGCAGCTAATCAAAGCCAAACAAAGCCGCCAAGTATTAATCTCCACCCGCTGTTCTTACTAAATCACTTTGCAACTTTTTTTTATCAGAGAAAGCAGCGCTTCATTGTTTTCTTTTTTTTTATATATATAACTAATCTCATGTTTAACACTGAGTTTATTATAACTGCACCACCTCCAGTTATGAACAAGCTCTGTAGCGTCTGATTAGCACATGAAAAGCAGCGTAGGCAACACACTGAAATGGGAGAGACTTTCGCTGGGTGAATATTCATGACCCCATGAGGTGAATTGTGCACACGAGGCAATATTAGGCTACGACAATTGGATAAGTGTGAAGCGTGACATGACTTCTGGCTAGCATGCTATAAAGATTAGCATGTGCTAATGTCTAGAGGATTAAATACTATAACATCCTGCAGAAGGGAGGTGTGCGTGTGTGTGTGTGCGTGTGTGTGTGTGTGTGTGTGTGTAACTGAGTGCGTCAGCATTTAGCAATAAAAACGGACATTTCCTGCTTTTCAGAGCAGAATCACTGATTTTTTATAAAAATCTATCCTGTGTGTGTGAGGTACAGAAATGTCCAGCGTGCTCACACTGACTGCTCTTCTCCTCTCTTTTCATCTCGTCCTTTTTCTGCTCTTCTCTTCCAGTTTCTCCTCTTCTCCTCTCTCTTCTTTTCTTCTCTTCTTATCCCTTTTCTGCTCTTCTCTTCCAGTTTCTCCTCTTCTCCTCTCTCTTCTTCTCTCTATTCTTATCCCTTTTCTGCTCTTCTCTTCCAGTTTCTTCTCTTCTCTTCTCCTCTCTTCTTCTCCTCTCTTTTCATCTCGTCCTTTTTCTGCTCTTCTCTTCCAGTTTCTTCTCTTCTCCTCTCTTCTTCTCCTCTCTTTTCATCTCGTCCTTTTTCTGCTCTTCTCTTCCAGTTTCTCCTCTTCTCCTCTCTATTCTTATCCCTTTTCTGCTTTTCTCTTCCAGTCTCTTCTCTTCTCGTCTTTTCTTCTCCTTTTCTCTTTGCTTCTCTTCCTTTTTCTTCTCTTCTCCTCCCTCTTCTTTTCTTCTTTTTCCCATTATTTTTCTGCTCTCCTCTTCCAGTTTCTTCTCTTCTCTTCTCCTCTCTTCTTTTCTTCTCTTCTTGTCCCATTTCTGCTTTCCTCTCCCAGTTTCTTCTCTTCTCTTCCTTTCCTCTCGTCTTTTCTTCTCCTTTTCTCTTTGCTTCTCTTCCTTCTTCTTCTCTTTCTGTCTTTTCCCTTTTAAAACGCTTTATTATGTGTTAAGCTTTTCAACTACAAATGGAATCTTCGTTCTTTCTCCTCAAATGTACTTTTTGTTTTTTAGCTTCTCACATAACAGACATTAATGACGTTCTTTAAAGGATTTATGGGCGGAAGCATCAGGAATTATTTATAAATTTACTCTACTCTAAATCGACTTTTCCTAATCGTGTCCACTGAGTCATGTGAACACATAAACTATCATTTCCCACTAACTCCCTACGTCCCCTGACTTCCAGCTCAAACTCTCATGCGTCAATATTTACCACTTGCTCAAACACACACACACACACACACACACACACACACTACTGGATTATTTTCATTTATATTCAGTAAGGGCTTTGTCCGGGTCAGGGTCGCAGTGGATCCAGAGCCTGTCATACACACATACACACATACAGCCAGGCGTTGTAATTGCGGGGACTGGAGCAGAGAGGGTTAAGGGCCTTGCTCAAGGGCCCAACAGTGTCAGCTTGGCAGCGCCGGGCCCCGACCTTCCGATCAGTAACCCAGAGCCTTAACCGCCAAGCCACCACTGCCCTCTACATACACACATTCACATCTAGGGGCAATTTAGAGCAGCCAGTCCTTCACCAATGGTGGAAGGAAAGCGGAGAATCCAGTGGAGAGCATGTACATGTGACGGTGTAACGAGCTCAGGATCAATCCTGCAAACCTGCCCACCTGCTAAACTCTCGTCTGTCAATTAAGACTCACCCACTTTTGCTCTGTAATGACCTCATTTTTATAAAAATGTTCTGAATTTCTATAAGACCTATAAGTTCTGAGGAGAACTGTGAAGTCAGCGTGAATGTTTAGCTGCATAATGAGCTATATGTGCTATAAACAGAATGAACAGAGGAGCATCTGTTCCCATCAGCACCATCACTCAGCTCTGACTTACACTCACGCAACATACATACACACTTTATAACAGCTGTGTGTCAACTTCATGTGCTCAGATACATCCAAACTGATCAAATAGAAATACCTACATCATTAATATTGGGTCGGCTGTGGCTCAGGTGGTAGAGCGGGTTGTCTACTAATCGTAGGATTGGCGGTTCGACTCCTGGCCCACATGACTCCACGTGACTCCGAAGTGTGGCAAGCTAGCACCTTGCATGGCAGCTCTGCTACCATTAGTGTGTGTGTGTGTGTGTGTGTGTGTGTGTGTGTGTGAGAATAAGAACCACTGTAAAGTGCTTTGGAACCACTAAGGTTAAAAAAGCGCTATATAAGTGCAGACCAAGACCATTAATATCATTATCTCCTTTAAACTGCTTTTTTAAACTTGTACTTCTTTTTCTTTGTCTCTTTAACTCTCTTTCGCTCTCTCTATTCCCTTCCTTTATCTTTTTTTTCTTCCATTCCACTGTAATAATTTTTCCTCTTTTCATTTGGTTTCTCTCACTTTCTCCTTTTATCGCTTCCCTCTCTCTCTCTTCCCTTTCCACATCTTTATCATATTCCTTCTATTTTCTTTTCTATAATTTTTCATCGTCTTTTCTTTTTTCATTTGAAATTTCCCCCCTTCGTTCTTTCGTTTTGATCCTTTAATATTTTAGTCCTGAGTATTAAATATGAATTATTTCAATATTAAGCCTTTGAGGTTTTTTTTAAATATTTTAACATGAAATGTCAAATAAAATTAAGGCTTAAATGAGATTTGAAAAGTGTAATGTAATATTGCTTTCTTTGCTCCATCACATCCTTCCATTACTTTCACCAAGTGCAGAAATAATAATAATAATAATAATAATAATAATAATAATAATAATAATAATAATATAATTTATAATAATTACATTTATGGTAAGTTTTTGATGCGAACCCAATTGCAGTGTTTAAAGAAATTTTATTTAAATCCAAGTTTCTCTCCCATATTAAGAAATAAATATATAATAAATAAATAAAATGCCAACAATTTACATAAAAAAAAAAACACGTTTAAAAGTGCCACAATGCTGTTCTCAGTGTGTCAGGATCAGACTCACTGCTGCCACCTACCGCTCATAGGTGGAAGTGAACATTAAATCTCCGTAGTTCATTGTACATCACTGCCTTAGTGTCCAATCTAAAGCTCTACTTGAGACAGGTTTGTGTGATCGACTGCGTCTGAACACCTTCCAGTAACCTAATATAATATAATCTCAGTATAACTCCTGAGTCGTTTATACCGACTCTACAAACATAGAAACATGCAGAGTAGTGGGAAACTCATACAGGTTTTCCTCCATAAGTCTGTCTCATCATTTTGCTTTGGTTTGGCCAAGGATAATCTTGTATCCAGATCTTTAGGGAACACTTGAGAACATATTTAGCGCTTTATCATGATCAGCATAGCAGGTGAATCTGGATCCAGTCCCCGTAACACTGTGTGTAAGTCAGTTGAATTCATCCCGGATGGGACGCCAGTCCGTCACAGGACCTTACAGAATCTAATATACAGTATTTAATATACAGGGTCTCCCAGAAGTCTCCATACACAGGGGAAATTAACACTTTTTTATCAAAATGGCTTCCAAAATTTTTCATACTGAGTTTATATTATAAATATTTTTTTTCAGATAGTATTGAAATCATTCTCATGGCTGGATTGGGAAGCTGTCGGAAAGTTGTGATGGACTTTAACAGGAAACTTGGTGAGCACATCACACATGACACTGTTGCCAAACTTTTGAACAAATTCAAAAAGACTAGAAGTGTTGTGGACCGACCGAGAAGAAATGGATGTCCACGAACGTCCACTGATGTTCGAAGGCACAACCGACGTGGTGCTGGCAAACATAGTCCCCTGTGTCCCCTGTGTATGGAGACCTTTGGGACACCCTGTACAATGGTAGGTGTCTGCAGAATACTGAAACTGGACTGTTGAAGATTGTAAAAACATCACCTGATCTTTTTCCCATCTTCAACTGTCCAGTTTCGGTGAACCTGTGCCCACTGTAGCCTCAGATTCATACTCTTGGCTGAGATGAGTGGAACCTGATGTGGACTTCTTCACAAGGTTTGAAGTGTTGTGTGTTGTGAGATGCTTTTCCGCTCACCACGGTTATAAAGAGTGCTTATTTGAGTCACCGTAGCCTTCCTGTAGCTTATGCCACAGCCTTCACCTTTGACCTCTCTCATCAACAAGACATTTCCATGCACAGGACTGGATAATTGTGTTTTGTTTTGTGCATCGTGAGATCCAGGAACCAGGAACAAATCCATGGTCAAAATCACTGAGATCACCACTGATCTTTTTTTCCCCCTCATTCTGATGTTTGATGTGAACACTAACTGAAGCTCTTGGCCTGTATCTGATCGCTGCCACATGATTGGCCGATTGGATAATGGTATGAATGTACAGGTGTTCCTAATATAGTGGACGGTGTGTGTATAACATAACAGTAATACACGTGTTATAAAGTACATGCTGCATGCTCTACACTCAGGAGTGTGTGCAATACAAATTAGGCACTTTAATCCAAACACAAACAACATTCTACATGATACATGAGCAAACATTAATGCAGAAAAAAAAACTTCCTTTAGGTCACTTGTGGTCTATAAACTGATTAATGTCTTTAAAAAGTTGGTAAAGCTTTATGATTAACTCTTTAACCCAGAGAAAGTGCGCCCTCGACTGTGAGAATGAGATGAATCATATAAAATATATTCATTACCTGTAGATGAGCTGCTCCTGGGTTCGACTCAATCCCTGCACACATCACAGTCATGCGAACTCCGCGCGTTCCCGACGCCAGTGCGCGCACCCGCCTCCGAGCTGGACCAAACCAACCGCGCTACAAGGGGGGGGAGGCAAAAAAAATCCCAAGAATACTGGTTTAACCCACCATGTTGCAGCTTCATATCAAGAAAAATATCATGACTTTGTTTTATTTAAATTAAAATACACACACACACACACACACACACACAGGAGGAATAAACATAAAGTCTACCCCTTTGTCCAGTAATAGTCCCTTCCTGCAATATACTAGACCAGAGTTTTTATGGAGGTTTTGTTGAGTAATAACCTCTTCATGAATGATGGATGAAAAATGTATGAAATGTATAAAACATTTAGATGCCCATACACACAGCTAGAAATGATATGCGTGATATTAAGATTTTCTCCATCAGTGTAAGAATAATAAAAATGAGAAATTGAACAGAATGTATAGCTGTGAATTATCATAATATTTAGAGGATTAAAGCATTAGAGCGTAAAATTAATGTCCAGTTAAAGGGAAAGAGCGAAACTATGTGGAACTCTAGCAGGGTGCTTCTATATTTTAAAGGGCTGCAGGTGGAACCTTAAAACGTTACCTATCCGAAAAACCATTTAAGTTTTCGCCGCTTTTAAAATTTTTTGTATTATTTTGTCTGTCGATTGCCATGTGTTTTGGATTTTCACACACATCTCTATCACTGTCTGTATTCGCCTATTCGTTCACTCTTTCTTTCTTCTCCTCTTTAATTGGACTGAGTAATTAATTTATTACTCAGTGTTGATTTAAATTCTCCCCCAAATTTCTCCCTAATTTAATCTTGTAGAGTCAAAGTGCAGCGTAGCGTGACACACTCAGAGAAGAGAGCTATCTGCCCTCTTCCACATACATGAGCTCAGAGATACCTACTCTATGATTGGCTAGTGTCACTGTGATTGACAGGGGAGAAAAAGTCTGCCCCTCCCCTCCAGATGTATGGATAATTGGACTTGTAAGGTGTATAACCCGACATAAAACACAAAATTTTGACTCTTTGACTTTAAAACGCAGATGTAAACAAATACAGCTTGTCCCTTCGGTGTTCCTTCGCTAAATATTACACACAGTTTTCACATTTAAAAAACACTGAATGTACATAAGTGAAAGTTGTATTCTATTAGATAGATCAGCAATTAACATGACTGACATGACAACAGTTACAAATCGTTAACACGAAACCGTTAATGATTAGTTCATGGATATAAGTAAGACTACTTGAAGTGGTTCAACTGCATGGGCTCTGAACAGATGAGACATCCGTTTTTAACTTGAAGTGGATAATCAAAGTCATTATTTTGACTTAGTATCTCGTTATATCGTCTCGGTATCTCGTTATTTTGACTTTGCAAGTTAAAATAGCAGATACCGAGTCAAAATAACGACTTAGTCAGTCAAAATAACAAGATATGACAATCGCAACTGAAAAACAAAAATTCACACTGACATAGCAAGTCAAAATAACGGCATGGTAAGTCACACTTTTTACTAATCAGACCAGAGAGGGTCAATAAAATAAAAAAATCTATAAAAGTGTGCAACCGACTTCCTTTCTGACCAAATGTCTCTAGCCCTGTAGCTAGTGTCTGATCTCAGTTATACATAAATGCATGTGACCGGATAAACAACAGCAGAGTATCTTCTACAGAAGCTGAGCTGGTTTGTGTTTAGAAAACTAGAGTCACTGAAATAGAGCCAGTTTAGTTTTTTCCTCAAATGTTTATCTGCACTTCTCTGCCGTATTCCGGAAATGCTTTGCTAGATCCACATCCCACCAGTCAATGACCCCTGGCCTGGGCTTACATTTCATTACAAGTGCAAGAGGGCAAAGCTTTCTGAATTGACAGGAAACATGATTGACAGGTGAGTATGTATGATTCCTTGGCCTGATTGGTTGGATGTTGGTGGTGTAGTTCATGTGTTGTTTTTTTTTTTGTCTCCTGTTTACAATCCGAGGCACCACAGAGGCCATAGTGAGGTAATATTTTATCCAAGCCGGCTGAGTCTGATCACTAAACATTAAACGCACCGGGTTCAGACTGTAAATAAGTTATAATCAGATTCTGTGTGCTGTAGAAAAGCGATTACAGCGTACAGGGTTAAGAAAATTTCCTCTGCACATGTTTTGCTTTCCTGACGGTGTGATTGCGCAATGCATGAATTCTTCACTCCACCCTGCTGAGATCCGAGAGGCCAGTGGTCCTCCATCCATCACACTCTGTACACGCTGTGTGTGTGTGTGTGTGTGTGTGTGTGTGTGTATTTAGACTACTTTACAGTACAAGATGGACAGAGCGGAGCACAAATGGTGGCCAGATGTTCATCAGTGGTCCATCTGGCCGATCCGACATCAAACACGTCAGTGTGTGTTGAGCGTGTGCTTGGCGTGTATTTATTGTACCTCACTTCAGGTTTGTTCAGTGAACCGCTGAGCTGTAAAGACGAGCTCGACGTGCAGAGGTGAAAAGAGAATCAGTCATGACAAAATCGTATCAGTCAGAATAAATAAAACCATGGCTCAGGGGGGTGACATCACACACATGAAACCTGCCTGATGCTCTGACACGTGCCAGAGAGAGAGAGAGAGAGAGAGAGAGAGAGAGAGAGAGAGAAATTTGCACTGAGGCTTTCAGCTGAAATAGCTGGCTAACATCACTAAGATATTTTCTCTCTCCTCACATTCAAGCATAACGTAGCGTAGTGTTGCGAAACTATGTGAAATCACATGTTTGTGATTTTTCCATTAGAATATAATATAGTGGCTTGCATAAGTCTTCACCACAACA
>JANDJT010000012.1:3509752-3520900 GCA_024331685.1 Stegophilus panzeri | reverse complement strand
GCAGTGCCACAGACTGATCGCCTCCATGCCACGCCGCATCGATGCAGTAATTCATGCAGAAGGTTTAAAGCCCCGACCAAGAATCGAGTGCATAAATTAACATACAAAATTAACATTTTCAGAAGGTCAACATTTCTGTATTATAAATTTTTCATTCTAATATTTTGAGATACTGGATTTTTGATTTCCATGAGCTGTAAGCGGTAATCATCAAGATTAAAACAACAAAAGGCTTGAAATATTTTACTTTATGTGTAACGAATCTAGAATATATGAAAATTCCACTTTTTGCATTCACTTACAAAAAATAATTAACTTTTCCAGGATATTCAATTATTTTTTTTTAATGCACCTGTATACAGACAATAATAGGCTACAGTTAATGTCTAAAAGCTTTCTTGTATCAGTTTGCTGAATGCTAGCTAGCTAGCAAGTTAAACTAACTAGCTAACATTAGTGAATAGTCAGTGATGTTATTATTAATGCGATATAAATAAGTCAACATGTGTGGTAAACTAATTCCACGTAAGTTACAAGACTAAGCTATTTTGCTAGCTTCTTTTAACGGTGAATGAATAAATAACGAGAAGGTCAAGCTTAACGCTGCATCAACGGTTAAGAAGTGGTACAGCCCGTTGTAGGGGTGTTCAGAAAATCAGGTACGATTAGGAGACATATTTTAAAGTTAACTATTAAAAGTATTTTGTACATAAAGTTCCAAAAACCTAATATTTACTATTTACTCCCTTTACTGGTGTTAGAAGTTTTAATTAGCGGGGTCAGTTCCTGCAAAACACCCTGTAATTCACACCCTGGTGTAATCTCTACATATTTACTTTAGTGACATGTTTAGCTTGTGAGTAGCGCCACTGTCCTGACTATACCTGTCTTTAATTTACATACTCAGTGTGTTTTTTGCCCTTTAACACACCGTTCATGAGGTTAAAACGTGTGAGAGCGGAAAAAGAGAACTAAAATGAGTACTACGGGGTACGAAAGGCTGATTTAGATAATCATTCAGCAGTTCTATGGCGCCCCCTGGTGTCTATGTAGCTTTATACACACACACACACACACACACACACACACACACACACACACACACACACACACGGACTGTATAAATGTCTGAACTACTGACTTCACAAAGTGTCAGTTACTTTAACTGTTTAAATATTATTACAGTCAACATACAATAA
The DNA here is from genome assembly GCA_024331685.1 of Stegophilus panzeri. Lineage (NCBI taxonomy): Eukaryota > Metazoa > Chordata > Actinopteri > Siluriformes > Trichomycteridae > Stegophilus > Stegophilus panzeri. The sequence continues at coordinate 3,519,701 of JANDJT010000012.1, read as the reverse complement.
GTTAAACGTGCGTTATTTGTATATGTATTTATTTGTATATTTGTTTAGCTTTCCCCCCCATTTAAATACTTCGGATTTTGTTTGTGTGTACTACTTTATTCACCAATAAAATAACCAAAATTTGTCCTAAATATACAATACACAAATACATAATTAATAAAATTCAACATGTACATCTTTGCCATGTAATATGTATGTCATGTTTTGAATTAAAACATTACTAAAATATTAGATGGCATCTACAAAGGGAAGATTAAACTTTAATTCAAGTTCAAATAAATAAATAAATAAATATTGCTATAAACATGGGAAAAAAATGTAAGAAAATATAGGGTACTCAGATAACAGTCAGGGCACATGGAAAATATACAATACAATATTAACTGATTCCAAGATTATTAGAAATAGTTAAAAGTTGTAACCAGGGATATTATAGTATATTAAAACCTAAAAAGTTCATTTTTTGCATAAAGCATAGGAAAATTAAATATTTATTAAAATATGACTAAAATCAGTATTGTCTCTAAAACTAAAATAAAATAAGAAGAGACAACATTTGATTTCCAATTTACCTTTTTTTTAAAAAAAAAAATACTGGAGCTAACTTAATTATGAGGAAAATCAGTGTTTTCACTCGTCTCAGATTTAACTACTTTCGGACTGCTTTTTTTGTTTGTTTGTTCGTTTTTGTTTTTGTCTATAAACCATTAATTAATTGCCTGTTCCTGTCATTTTAAACGATGGACACAGTGCATTCATGTGATTCTGTAAGCTGAACTAAAACTAGACTAAGCTATATTAAAACGTAAGAAAAATATCTGCTATAGATGTAGAAACTAAAAAAAAAAAAAAAACTAGTACATCCCAGTACAAAATAACATAAAACTGAAAAGAATATAAAAATCTGAATCTGATCTATAAACTATCATATAGAAAAATTATAAATATAAGATGCTTTAGGATTCATGAATTAATTCCGGTTTCACAAGAAACAAAATTAAGTCTATCAGCTGATATAACAGCCTTCACTGTTTTTCCTGAGACACTCTTAGTATATGGAGGACGAAAATGACTTAAGTATAAATAAATAAATAAATTAACGTAGCCTATAGATAGATAGATAGATAGATAGATAGATAGATAGATAGATAGATAGATATATGTAGAAATAAATAAACAAATAGCCCAAATAGCCCAAGTTGATGTATTGAAATGTTTGTTTGTATTGTTTGTTTGTAGGCTACTTAAGTCATTTTTCCGTCCTCCATATTAGTATGACTACATTTCCTAGAACTGGCGTGCGTAATGACGCAACGACGTAATGACGTAAGACGCATAGGCTACGTGTTCAGGTCGCGACAGGAAGTGTTTGATCTGAAGGCTGTGATGTGTTGATTTTTGTAGTGCTCGCAAAAGAAAAGAAAAAACCTGAACTGGCGTATTGAAGTTGAGGATATTACCGATGCAACAGGTGTGTAAATGATCTGATTATTTATAGAAAATATAAAAGTGAAATATGTGCTTTTGAAGGTTTAATGGAGTTTGTTACAGCGCTGTTATGGTGATGTCAACGCAGGCCTCAGGCTTATGCAGATATTTACACAGTCTATATCTTGATATCAGTAATATATAGGATTTAGAAGAAAATGCATTTGAAATAAAACGTCCTGCATTCAAGTTTACCTTTGAGTTTACCTAAAGGACAGTCTGCCAGATCTGCACTCTTCATATAACCTAGGGTTAAGGTTAGGTTTACTAAGTAATTAATTATATACAGTCATTTCCTGATTATTGAAGTTCTGAGTACAGAAATATAACCTCTTTACCCAGCTAAGACTTCTTAAATTTGTAGTATGCAGTAACTGGATGTTTCTATATCTCTCAGGTTGGAAATAAACCACACTGTTTACTTTGTAGGTGGGAGTGCAGCAGCTTTCAGCTTTACGTCATGGCATTAACGCCTGTTACAGACACTTTTATTCATATTTTAGCACACGAGAAGATCACAGAATTGCCTTAACATGAAATTATCACACAAACAAGTAACATTCATTTGTTTTTAATAATAAATAAACATAGCAAAAAGAATAGAACGGAATAATTGATACCAAAACGCTGTTGAAATCTTGATTGGGACAAGGTGTTGATTGGTTTTCGGTCTCCACACCACAGAGAAGAATAAACACGAAGGGTAAAGGAGTAATGAAAAGTTTTTAAAAGATTACTAGGAGACCAAATGATATAAAATGATCAACTAAAGCAACACTGTAGGAGGAAATGAAACCCCAGTGAGCGATGCAGAAAAAGCGACGACGTGATAAAATGATCTAAACTTGGAATAAAGTTGGAATATATTAAGACAATGAATGATTAACTGTAAGATAATAAGTCAAATGAAAGCTCAGACAATAAGAATAAATATTATATAATGTAAAAGATAGTGTAGATATTGAACAAAAAAAAGCATAAAATGCAATGAGATAAGGAAAATAATAATAATAATAAGCAAATAAACTGTACAATAAAAGCAAGCATCTCACTGCTGCATGAAAACTGAGTAAAGTTGTGCCTCCTGCTCTTACGGTTCTGGTTGTAATAATCTGTGTGTGTCAGTATGTTGCCCACCACAGCGTACTCCCCACATAAACAGACCAACGGCAGCCCGAACTCCCGCGATGCCGCTCGACACACCGCCGGCGCCAAGCGCTACAAGTACCTGCGCCGCCTCTTGCACTTCAAACAGATGGATTTTGAGTTCGCCATGTGGCAGATGTTTTACCTGTTCACCTCGCCGCAGAAAGTGTACCGCAACTTCCACTACCGCAAACAGACCAAAGACCAGTGGGCCCGCGATGACCCCGCCTTCCTGGTGCTGCTCAGCATCTGGCTGTGCGGTCAGTACACACACACACACACACACACGCATACACTGATCATCAGTTAAACATTACTCCCTAATATTCTGTAAGTTCGATGTGAGAGGAGGCAGTAAGAGGTAGGAATCATATTAGGGTAGAGTCTCATTTCAGACAAATCTGAAGCATCATCGGTACGTCATGATTTTCCTGAGTGAGAGGGCCAAAATCTGTGCACAATGAGGGCGGAGCTTTGATTCAATCGGATAAATGGATCGCAAACTTGATCTTGTGAGGTTTTTTTTTTAAAAAAAACAAAAAACGAACATTTACAGTGGCAGTGTAGAAGCAAGAGAACAGGATAGGATCAAACGTACAGAAAGAATAATGATGGTAAGGGCACGTACATACCTAAGATAACAAGGCAATTAATTAAATTAATTAGGCACAAAATTACCGTGTAGATGCAAAGTTTCAGTGCAGCAACACTTTAAATATCAGTTTGCAGACAGCGAATATCAGACAGTATCTTGGTTGATACGTTAGATTTGGTGCAACAGGCGAATCATTTTTGCCCAAATGATATATCGTCACCTCCAGAGTTCTTGACACCCTTGGTTGAAGGAGGGAAAAAAAAAGAAGGTTATTCAATTTTTTTGTGGTTAATTAGTTTTATATTGCACTAAAAAAAAAAAGAAAAGAAATATGAGTGAACAAAAGACATGGTGAAATGAAGCGGAGTGTGTTTGATGAGTGTTTAGTGTGTGTATGAGAGTGAAAAGGTTTGTTTTATTATTTAATGCATGTTTTTCTCCCTACAGTTTCCACAGTAGGCTTCGGTCTGGTGTTAGATATGGGGTTTGTGGAGACGCTGAAGCTCTTACTCTGGGTCGTGTTCATCGACTGCATCGGCGTCGGCCTGCTCATCTCCACCGTCATGTGGTGAGTCGGAGCGCACGCAGGAATATCACTAATACCAGCGGTTCTCAAACTCCAGGGGTCTGTGAAGCATAGCTAGGGGGTTCCTGTTTTTATCTTGTTGTTGTTGTTGTTGTTGTTGTTGTTTATTACAGTGCCGGAAATCTTTTACTTACTCTTTTAATTACTCTATTTGGCTCACTTGAATCGAATTGTTATCCAACACCAATTCTGAAAAAGTTTGATGTTTTACTTTGTGAATTTAATTTATTTTTGAAAATATACGCTCATTTCAAATCTGACGACTGCAACACACAGGGCGGGAATGGGGCGGAGTTATGGGTGTGGTTAGACCGCTTTCTGAATAAATATATAACCGAATCTTGCTACTACATCATGCTACTTCATTTGCTTTAATATGAATTCCAATTTATATTATTAAGATTATTTTGAACAATAATGGCTACAATGATTATTTCGCTTACTACCAAAATCTCAGTTATTCACAAAATATCAATAATTTGGCGTTGCTTTTACACTGTGTACGACCAGTCCAAAAATAAATCAGTAAATTCATAGATGATCATCTAAACGGGAAGCTCGTCATTTAAAGGTGCGCTCGGTGAGTATTTTGTAAACTTCCATTATGTTTCTGCAGCTTCAATAAAAAATTCTCATCTCTGTAGGCAGCAGGAAAAACATACAGCGCTCAACACCAACATCCAACCAATCAGGAAAAGCAGGTGTCTCTTCTCACCTGTCAATCATGTTGTCTGTCAATTCAGAAAGCTCTTGTAGCAGTTGTACATGTGTTTAGGGGTGTGGCTTTTGAGGTAAGAGTGAAAGAATGAAATGCATTTTTAAATATTTTTTATATTTAAATTTTATATTTAAATATTTTAGCTTCAGCCAAATTTAGTTAAAATCACTGACTGAACCTTTTAATGCACTTGAGGATGACTGAATGCTGAACTTGAGCCAAGTTTACAGAAATAAGTAAATAATCAGTCATTTGTGAATATTTAATTAAATGAAGCCAGATATTTTTTGGTCGTAAATTAAAATATGCAAAACGAATCTGTTTATTTATTTAACTGTTGTGTGTAGTGTCTTTGCACTTGGTGTTTAATTATTAAAGTCTGAAAGAATAATGGAGAATATCCCATTAGCGAGAGTCGGGCACTTTTTTTTCGAACGTTTATTATTCAGCACTATAAAGTGTGCTCAAGGTGCATTAGGTAAAATCTCATTAAATTTAATATTAGATCTCTTTTATTAGGTTGCGTAGGTAGGTCTGACATATGAATGGGTTTGTTTTTGTTGCCTATGTTCACAAAGCTCATCCCCCAGGATCTACAGTGGCCCGTTGAGTAAAATATCCAAAGCATATCTCCAAAGCATTCTGGACCAGAAGGCAGTTTTCCAAACAGGGTTTTGTAAGCCACTTATTAGACATCTGCTGAGGCCATGGCTCAAACCATGGCTCTTTATCATGTTTTAAATGTTTTCAAAGTTATTCGTGCAAGTCAGAAATCACCTATTGCACCTTTAAATGTTAATACTGTAATATCATAAACCGGGCCTTAAAGCTGAGAAGTATCCAAACAGAGATCCGATCATAATCCAGATCACATCATCAGCACAGTATCATGTTTAATAACTGAGCGTGTGTGTGTGTGTGTGTGTTTATGTTTATATGTAGGATTGTCAGTAATAAATACCTGATGAAGCAACCTAGCAGGGATTACGATGTGGAATGGGGCTACGCTTTCGACGTGCATCTGAACGCCTTCTACCCTCTGCTGGTCATCTTACACTTCCTCCAGCTGTTCTTCATCAACCGTGAGTCTTCCTTCATTCAGTACACACTTCTCCAGCAATATTAGGAGCAGATTAATGATGTGACCGGTTGTTAAGCTGGATGTTTGTCTTAAAACATCAGACAGTAAATGCACGGTCTATTACTGGGCCGTGGTTGTAATTCGATGACATACCACCAGGGAGCAAAATTTGGGTGTGCGTTCAAGGTGGGAGGGGCATACTCTTTCTCCCTTGTCAATCATGGGGATGCTGGCCAATCATGAGCATCTGTTAGATCATGTATGTGAAAGGCGGTAGATGACACTTTCTTCCGAGTGTGTTACACCACCCTGTGATATTGCAGGTTGGACGGTTTCAGATCTCAGAGGAAGGAAGTGTTAGCCTTGGTAGCTGATGTATGATAGGAGAGAACTGGCTGGAGAAATTCATGGAGAAAATGGCGTAGGGAAATGTAATAGTGCGTGTGGAAATATGGTAATGCAGCGTCTGATCACGAATTTCCCCTCATGGATCAATAAAGTACATCTGTCCATCCGTCTATCAAACTAGACCTCTTTTTTTGAATGTAAGCGAATCATTATACTGATTCTTATAGCTGTTCTTAATTTATGATGATGTGTAATATGGGATTTTATTTTATTTTTTAAATGATCAGGAGTTTAATACAGTGTTTGATTTTATGTTTTGGGATTGAACTTTTTATTTTTATTTTATTTGGACTTATTGACGATAATATGTTTGACATGACGGTCACTGTACACAATAAATTTTGCACTTCCAAGAGTTTGTTTGTTTGTTTGTTTGTTTGTTTGTTTGTTTATTTATTTATTTATTTATATTACAATAGAGGTAGTGTGATTTAATTCAGAAGTTACAGGAAGTTCAAGGAGTACGCTACCGTGCTGACTTGAAACTGAAAACCTTATTGTGAGCACCGCAGGATCTTATCGTTATCACAGAGCGAGCAGTAGAGGGCGCTGTTTTATTTTAGTGTATACAGTACAACAAAGTGATGCATTTCTTTCTTTCGTTCTTACTTTAAAGCGGAGAGAATTCAGAGGGTCGACGTAGTCGGTAAAACTATAGTACTCCAGATGAGAATGATCTCTCCCTGTGTAGTGTAAATGAGTGTGTTTGTGTTTCAGACATTGTGGTGATAAACTCTGACTGGTTCGTGGGATATTTCGTGGGCAACACCATGTGGCTGATCGCCATCGGCTACTACGTATACATCACATTCCTCGGCTACAGCGGTAAGTGTGTGTGTGAGACTCGATTATAGCAAATGTGTGTGTTTCTTCTCCATATGTGTCTATGTAAATTACAATGCGAGTCACAAATGTTCGAAAACTCTCAAAATAAGTGGGTAAATATAATTAAAATGTGATGTTTAAAAATAGTTTCATTATGTTTATATCTGTAACAGTTATTTATTATGACACGTCAGAGTTTTTAAACATAACATAATTTACAGTTATGTTTAATGTTATGGAACAGCCACAAAACACGTTACTTCCTGGTTTCACTCGTGCGTCCGAAACGCTACAAAGCACCGACACTGGAGACTCCTTCTGTAAATTTTAAATAAACTCGTTCTTCTAGAAAACCTTTCCATATCTATGATGGTACTTATTAAACTTTGTTAAATAACATCTTGTTTATGACAAGTAATGCTAGATTTCCGCTAGTCTGCCTGTAGGATTTGAAATATCACGTGTAATATTGTGAAATTCGCACGATGCACGTAATGATATGAACTTTAACCCCCTGTCCCCTGCTGTGTGTTTCAGCTCTACCCTTTCTGAAGAACACGGCGGTTCTGCTCTACCCGTTCGCTCTGCTCGCACTCCTCTACGTTCTCTCCGTCACACTGGGCTGGAACTTCACTCAAGGCCTCTGCTGGTTCTATAAGTACAGAGTGCAGTAGAGGACACATACCTTTAACAGCACTTTCAGTGTGGATTCTTCTTCTCTCAGAGACTCGCACATTCTCACCGTCACTTCCTGGACTTTTGTATACTTTGTAAATAAACCGTTTGTAGGTAAAGACGAGAGAAAGAGTGTGCGAAATGTTTATAATGTGATTTTTTTTTTTCTTTTTTTCTTTTAAAGCTCGATTTATTTAACTGGTATGATTCGGTGAAAAGCTGAGGTGTGAATGCAGACTTTAATGGATGGAACGTGCTTGAGGATATTTCATGCTTCTTGCTCAGAACAAGTCTAATAAACAGGTTTTTACACGTTTACCGTTCTTTATTTATTTGTTTTTGTATCACTCCTCATTACACGATCAGTAATCTGATGTCTGAACGATACATTAAAGCAGCAAACAATTCAGTTTGATATGATATACTGTCTGGTTAAATGGTGTATGCGTTTACATCCCTGGCAGAATGGGTTAAAAAATAGTTATTAGTGGTGTTGGCCGTTAACTCGCAAAATAAACGGAATCACAAATGTACCGTACCATAGACGTGTGACATAGCGAAATACTCAGCTCGGTGGGGAGAACTGCATTATCTAGTGATGTCACGTGACATCACATGAACGTTAACCCCCCCCCAAAATAAGTGGAATCACACAAGTACCGCAACATAGACATGAAATGTATCAAAACGCTCGGCTCAATAATAATTTAAATACTTTAAATTTAAAGTTAAGTTATTTTTATAGTTAAATACAATCATTATAGATATCATATGTCAAATTAGTTACGCTTCAACAAACACATGTAGCGCCCCCTAATGGCTGGCATGTGCAGCTGCAGGTCGTGGCAATTTTGCTCGGCCCAAGCACCACACATTTTCTTCAGAAAATATCAATTCTAGTATTTTAGATGTAATAGTTATATTAAAGAGGTCATTTAATAAGCATTTATCGAAAGGTTTTAGGCACCCTAATTCTTGAATTTTTTTTTATTTTCTTATATAAATTTTGTCTTAAATGTTTGTCTTCTGCATTTGTCTGTCAGTAAAAACAGAACAAATTGTAGGTTTCCAAACATTCATTTCTCTGTAAAATATAAACGTTACGGAGAAATGTTTGACGGTCATTACAGGAATATTTCAAGTAATAGACCGCTCCTCTATTCAAGGCTGTCTTGTACAGAAGCAAGAAGCAAGTGTCAAAAAGAAGCAAATTGGATGTATTTTACTTTACATGTAAAATCTTTACACAAGGTTTGAACCAATACTGTGTGGAACAAAGTTTCAGTTTTTACTAAATAAACAGTGGGAATAATAATGTATCAAAAAAAACCCCAAACAAACAGGAAATGCTTACAAATACTGTAATAAGTCCCAGTTAGGTGTAAGAAGAGCTCAGAAGCAGATGGTTTCTTTGCACGATAAACCAGAAATCATGCTATACAATATAAAGATTACATTATTACATTTACATTATTTATTATAGACTATATATTTAAAAAAAAATTAACATATTCAATTATCCAATGAATAAGTATTAAGATAATAAAAGCATTGATATTTCTAAATGTACAATATGATTAACACATATATCCATAACATACTCAAAATCTCGGATGTTACCCCCAGTCTTACAAAGACTTTCTCCATGACCAGGTCTGCCTCTGTCTGTCTCAGTGAGCTGTGCTGTAGCTCTGAAACCATCCATGTTCATGTCCCTCATTTCTCCTTTTTAGCTCAGGAACCATTCAGATTCTTTCTTTGAGTAAATGAATCATGATGATAACAGCAGGAGGAATAGGCTCCTCTCCATGGCCTATGTCCCAAAAAGTCCTTTTTTTGTCTATATAACATGTCTCTTTGTTCTGAAAGCTGAAGGCAAAGCAACCTGTACATTTAAAGCAGGGACATGATGACATATATCCTCAGTGGTATCAGAAGTGAAGACAGTGACACTGAACACTTTTGGCCAACAGTTCAATTCTTTTGGAGTGAGACCGTGTCCCGGTACTTTTGGAGCTACAGAATGCCCCAATACTTTTTGAAGCTAGACCATGTTCCAATACTGTTTGAAACTAGACCGTGTCCCAGTACCTTTTTTTTTTTATCCAGACTGTTCCAATACTTTTGGAGCTAGACCGTGTCTCGATACTTTTGAAACTAGACCGTGTCCCAGTACTTTTTCTATCCAGACTGTGTTCCAATACTTTTGAAACTAGAGAGCATGTGTACAAGGCAAGAAGAAGAAAAGAGTTTTGTAGTATTTGATGACTTTGTTGGCAGGGTTTGCAAGCAAACTCTGCAATATTCAGAGGAACTTGAAATTTTTCAAAATTACCGCAGATTTTGCACAGATTTGGGCCAAAACACGTGTGAGGTCATCACAACTGCACTTGCAAGCTCAATTAGTTTATATAAAAAAAATTTAAA
>JANDJT010000012.1:3434663-3445326 GCA_024331685.1 Stegophilus panzeri | reverse complement strand
GGGAGGTAGCACAAAGTATTGACTAAAAGGGTGCCAATAATTGTTGCACACCTATATTTAACAAATATTTTTTTTTTGGATAAACCCGTGTTGTGTTTGCAATTGTTTGATATCCAGGAGAGCAGAGTATTTTTGTGAATTTTTTTGAACAAAAGATCAAAAGGTTAAACATTAAAGACAATTTCTGACAGCCTTCTTTGCTCATATTTACCAAGGGTGCCAATATTAATGGAGGGTAGTGTATGCCGCTGATATGATGATACTATAACAGCATAATAATGCAAGTACATCCTTTCAAAGCGCAGTGAACTTTTAATACTTAAGGATATTCAGATATTGGGATTGGAATGTCAGAAAATATTTTTTTGTATTCTGACGATAAATATCATTTAAATTTAGTCAATATTTCATCGTGCCATAATTATTCATTTTAAACACAGTATTTGCGTTCGAACGTGCGTTTTCATCTTAAATTCGACGGATATATTCGGAGTTGGGATTTGAATTTGACAGCCGTAGAGCGGACAAGAGGACAGAAGCGGCGTGAACGGGTTAAATGTTGCTGATATTCGTGCTTATGTAAACACAACGGGCGATATCGAGCTCAGGAAAAAAAACGCTCGAGGTCATGTCCGTATATCGTACGATAAGCCGATAACGTAATTATCGTGCCAGGCCTGAAGACGCAGACGATTATTTGGTCCTTCGTTGGACGCATCGAGACGCTTTTGTGTACACGCTACAAACGTTACCGTGATCGGACCACGAGATGTCTTCGAGACACACTGGACGCCGTTCAGCACCTGTACTTAGCGCCGCTCACGTCTGATTGGATCGCGCACGTTAACGCCTGGTGCGAACAGGGCCACAGATGAGCCCGATGTGTCCTGGTGACGAACCTGCGGCCTTCCATCATCCTCAGCGTTACTGATATTCGACCACGAATAGCGTTAGAGAGCATACAGGATTTCTTGGAGCTGATAAGGATGACAACGTGCCAAAGATTACTCACCGCAGTGCAGTATTCAACCATGAAGCAGGAGTGTGCAGGTCAGGACAAGACGCTTACGCCCGCTTAAATTTTTTTTTTTGCTCCCAAATCGTGTAATATACCTACGCTTAGACGACGGACTTATAAATCGTGACTAAAACATGTCTTTTCATCACGTCTAGACAGTAGGAAGACTTGAGCCACGTGTCACGACGGAGGAAGCCGTTTTACGTTTGGGGTGCTGGAGGTTTGAGCAGCGTACGCGTGACGTTCCGAATCATTTTACTTTGAACACCGAGCGTGTGACGATTGAAGCGATACGTTACGACGTCACAACTTTGTAATAAGCAGTACAGAAAACGGACGGATGGGTTTGGTCTCTAACGGTTAGGTCGGTTCGACTTTTACATGTCCCTGCCCATGTACATGAAGCTCCGCCCCCCAGGATCTTTACTGGCTTGTAGAGTGTCTATAAAATAACAGTCAATAGGCGCGTACAAACACGGACAAACCTTCCAGACAGGAAGTGTGTTTTCCAAACGGGTTTTTTTTCTGCGACTTTACACACTATTGCAAAGACCATGACTTAATCCATTGTTTTTTGTTTTTATAAAAAACAAAAAAAACAAACAAAAAAACATACTCTGAATATCATCCAAGTTATTTGTACAACCTTTAAAGTTGGCTCATTTCTTTATTTTTTAATTAATTATTTAAAATAAAAAAATAAATAAAATTAAAAAATTCAGTCCCTCCAGGATTTCGCGGATTTTGCGATCGCAGGAAATGACGCGAAATGAAGGAATACGCGCTATACTCGCTTGGTATTTTTCAGCATTACCCTGGATTTTCTGCAGATCCGGGCCGAGACGCGTCACGTGACGTCGTCATGACGCGCATTCAACCGAAGCCCTCTCCGATTCACGAGTACGGCTAGAAGGTCTCGTTTACCGACAGACTTAACTGTGAAAGAGCGTGCAAAACCATTCCGTGCGATTTCGCCAATCCGAGTAGTTTTCCTCAGATAAAGCACGAAAAAACGCCGCAAATAGTATCGCAAATTTTTGAAAGAAGTCACAGCAAAATCAAGCGTTTTTGGCCGCGACATTCACAAACAACTCTGTGGGAAAACCTGTAAAGACTGAATATTATTATCTATGTTGTGGTTGTTATTCTTCTTCTTTATCCTCTTCTTCTTATTATTATTATTATTTTAGCAGTTGGAGCTAAAGGAAGCCATTAAGACAGTGGGAGCTCAGTGATTAAGGCACTGAGCTACTGTGAGGTAAAGGAAGTGCTCCTGGAAGTCCGGGGTGCTGAGGGTTCTCGTGCTCTTGCCGTGACGTGGCCATAAACTCGGGCGATTTAAAAAAAAAAATTAAAAAAAGATTTAATTTTTTTGTATAAAAGCAGCACTAAAAACCTCAGAAATAAGTTCACGAGTTTACAGCTCACGCTTGGCCGCTTGAATGCGTGCTAATTTTATTCGTCTTGATTAAATTCATAATTAACTGCGGAACGTTCTAAACTTGGACGACGTTTCCTCTTTATCCTTAAAGACATGTTTGGGGTTATGAGGCTAATGTCGCAAAACCTACATTACACGCTCGCCTCAGACGCCGTTTGGATCATTAATGAGGCAAAATTCCAGCCTTGCCATGAAAAATAAAGAAACAAAATTATGTCAGAAATATTCCTCTGTATTTGGACGAGTTTTATGGTGACAGTTTTTTCCATTTGTCGATGATTTATTTATTCCGCAAAAATATTTTCAGTCTCTTTTCACGTTACGTTCATGAAGAACGTCTTTCCCTCGACCCTGAGCGTGACGCGGACGCAGTGACCCGGCTTCAAGGTGGAGCGTGCGACTGTTTTTAGCTCTGTGACGTCCTTCCTTCTGTCGTGTGTCATGCAGCGTCACAAACCACACGAAGACGTCTGAGACAGCCAGCAGCTCCACTACGTGGTCGAGAGCGAGCGGGAGGGGTTAGGAAGGGGTTCTTACATCACAGAGCATGGTCAGGTTATCGATAACGTAACGGTTCTAACAGACCGGCGTTCGTGCTGCAGCGCGTTCTCCCGCGTGACAAAATGGCCGCAGTGTGCTGCCTGACTGACGAACGAACAGGACTGGTTCTGTGTAAATGTGTGTTCAGTCGGACATCTTACACCCCGACGCCTCCTGTTTTTCACCCAGACACTCGTGTGTGTGTCTCTCTCTCTCACGCGCACACACACAGCAGCCATGGCACAACTTCATGCCAAAAAGTGCTCGCAGCGGAATAGCTCCCAAGATGGAGGAAGGGTGGCAGTGTGGCACATATGAAGGTCAAAAAGAGAGAGAGAGAGAGAGAGAGAGAGACTGATGGGGAGACAGAGAGAGAGACAGGTGGGGAGAGAGAGAGAGAGAGAGAGAGAGAGACTGATGGAGAGACAGAGAGAGAGACAGGTGGGGAGAGAGAGAGAGAGAGAGAGAGAGAGAAAGACAGATGGGGCAGAGAGAGACAGAGAGAGAGAAAGACAGAGAGAGAGAGACAAATACACAGAGAGAGGGAGACAGACAGAGAGACAAACATACAGAGAGAGACAGATAGAAAGAGAGATACAGATACAGTGAGAGAGACAGACAGATACAGAGCGTGACAGACAGATACAGAGAGAGACATACAGATACAGAGAGAGACAGATATAGAGACAGACCGAGAGAGATACAGACAGATTCAGACAGAGAGAGACAGACAGACAAAGATAGAGAGAGAGAAATACAGATAATAGAGAGACAGGCCGAAAGACAGCGACAGACAGATTCAGAGACAGAGAGAGAAAGACAGACACAGACAGCGGGAGAGACACAAATACAGATACTGAGAGACAGACAGACTGAGAGACAGACATACAGAGAGAGATACAGACAAATTCAGACAGAGAGAGAAATACAGATAAGAGAGAGACAGATGGACAACGATAGAGAGAGAGAGAGAAATACAGATAAGAGAGAGACAGATGGACAACGATAGAGAGAGAGAGAGAGAGAGAGAGAGAGAAATACAGATATACAGATAAGAGAGAGACAGACCGAAAGACAGCGACAGACAGATTCAGAGACAGAGAGAGAAAGACAGAGACAGACAGCGAGAGAGACACGAATACAGGTACTGAGAGACAGACAGACAGAGCGACGGGACAGATTCAGAGACACAGAGAGAGAGACAGATACAGAGACAGACAGACTGATTTATACACAGACAGGGAGAGAGACAGACTGAGAGACAGACATACAGAGAGAGATATAGAGAGAGACATACAGAGAGAAAGAGATACAGATACAGCAAGAGAGACAGACAAAGAGAGAGAGAGACAAATACAGACAGAGAGAGACAGATACAGAGTGAGAGACAGACAGATACAAACAAAGAGAGAGACAGACACATGCAGACACAGAGAGAGAGAGAGAGAGAGAGAGAGAGAGAGAGTGTAGGGCAGTGGTAGCTCAGTGTTTAAGGTGTTGGTATACTGATCGGAAGGTCATGAGTTCAAATCCCAAGACTGCTGAGCTGCCACTCCTGGGCCCCTGGGCAAGGCCCTTAACCCTCAACTGCTCAGATGTATAAGTGAGATAAATGTAAGTTGCTCTGGATAAGGGTGTCTGCCAAATACTGTAAATGTAATGTATTGTAATTTAATGAAAGACAGACACAGAGAGAGACAGAATAGAAAGAGAGAGTGAGACAGACAGGGGGCACAGTAAAGACAAAATGACTGAAACACGCTCTGTGGCAATTTTTATTTATTTAAAAGAGACAATTAGCCAAACATGCTAATGCATTTAATGTCCCTGACACACCCGTCTGACTGTCTGCTGCTGTTCTGTCTCTGTGTGTGTGTGTCTGTGTGTGTGTGTGTGTGTGTTAAAAGGTCTATCCATTTGATCCTCTTACTCTTACAGTAACCCTGTATCAGGTACACAGTGTGTGTAGTCCGTGTGCTGTGTGAATGAACACGGTGCAACACACACTGTCAGTGTCAGTGTGTGTTCTAATAGGTTTCATGTTTGTGTATTAGTTAAATGAGTAATAGTGTGTGTGTGTGTGTGTGTATGTGTGTGTTAGGGATGGAGGAGCTGCAGTCTCTGGATCCACGCAGACAGGAGCTGCTCGAGGCTCGGTTCATGGGGGCAGTAAGCGGCAGCACTGGGGGCAGCACAGGCAGCGCCAGCGGAGGAGCCAAGGTGTGTGAGGAGCTGTGTTGTAGTACCAGTAGTAGTACCGTTTGTAGTACCGGTACACTGTGTGTTATTAGCTAGAAGCTATGGTGAACTTTTATGGTTACCATGACAATTGGCTAGTCCCTGGGGTTATGTCCGAACAGTCATACTGCTACCAAAGTTTAGCACAGATAATAGATTTTATAATTACACAAAACATGATTTGTGTTATTACCTGCACTAATGTGTGTGTGTGTGTGTGTGTGTGTGTATGTGTGTGTGTGTGTGTTTTAGGGCTTGATCAATAATGAATGCTCCAACCACAGCTTTGGCAGTTTGGGATCATCAAGTGACAAGGAGTCTGAGGTAACTGCACACACACACACACAGAGAGCATTTGTTAGTGATTAACAAAATCTTAGTTAAGATGTATTCGATGTGTTCAGTGCGATGCTTGACCTCGTTCCTTCTCTTCACTGCAGAACTCCGATCTGAAGAGAGGCGGCTCTCCGGCGTATTCCGTAAGCCAACTTTCTCAGTTGTTTAAAAATAATAGTGCCCACTAATCCCCCTGCACAGACACAATGGCTCTGAATCGATCACGCAGTATATTTGAATATATTTTGTTTTGTTTTGTATTCAGACACCTGAGAAGAAGCACTCCGAGACGACTAGGAGGAAGAGGAAAGCCGACAACCAATCAGAGAGCAGCCAAGGTGTGGCCTACTTCCTGGTTTTTTCCCCTACAAATGTCCTATTCTACTTCCAGAGCCACCTGTAGTGTGTACTATGTATGTAGCGTAGTGATATTAATTTGGAAACTAGCTAGCTAAACTAGAAGCCGCATGGAAACCCGACAAACCATGACGACTGACCGCTACATGGGGCAACGTCCCAAACCGCAATAAAAAAAAAAACCAGCCGCTTACTGTCAATCACGTGTACGCAAGATGGCCGCCGCACGCGTCCGATACCATAAACATATCTTACGCTATACGCTACACCAGCTGTATCACGATACCACGTAATACTGTTTTCATTCATCGTTCAAATCTACGAAGCGAACCAAATTTACACACACGCTACCGGTCAAAAGTTTGTGGACACTCGACTGAAATGTCTCTCATGATCGTAAAAAAAGCTTTTGATCTGAAGTTGTATGATTAAATGTTTGAAATCGGTGTCGTAGACAAAAATATCATCGTTCCAAGATATTCATGACATTACATTACATTTACGGCAGACGCCCCTTATCCAGAGCGACTTACGTTTATCTCATTTATACAACTGAGCAGTTGAGGGTTAAGGGCCTTGTTCAAGAGCCCAACAGTGTTAGCTTGGCAGTGCTGGGGCGTGAACTCATGACCTTCTGATCAATAACCCAGAGCCTTTAACCACTGAGCCTCCCCTGCCCACATATTCATTTCTTTCATTCGAAAACTCACATTTTAATTACTTTACTTTTTTTTTAAACGGACGACTCGGAGCGAAATATTTCCCGAAAAGCAGCGGATAAGAGTCCGGCGTCGGTGTGAACTCCTTTAATACCGTTTAAAAAGCATCTCAGGGAAATTCCTCAAGAAATCAGTCGAGGAAACGTCAAGAATACATTTCCGGAAATTCTAGACAAAAAGGGCGTCAACTTTGAAAATGCTAAAATATTAAATTATTTTGATTTATTTGGGATTTTCTATCACAACATAATCCCCATAGTTCTATTTGTGTTACTACAGAGTTTTGATGACTTTATTATTATTATTATTATTATTATTATTATTCTAAAATGTGGGGAGAAAAAAACCAAACGAATGGGTGTGTCTAAACTTTTGGCCGGTAGTGTATATATATATATATAAATGAAATCGGACAAAACCCGATTTTCCTCTCAATACGTTATTAACGAGAACAGACATAGAGCTGGCAAGCGACTAATAATTACGTGTCTAATAATAAACTAATAATTACGTGTCTCATATTTCATCTGTTGTTCCCTAGAGCGATGAAATCACACAAACGAAAATCGTCCTCAGAAACAGCGCTAAGAACGAACGCGAATGCGTCACGAGGAATAAATAACCGCGTTTTAAAGAGAAACGGCGCTCGCTGCGCGTGAAATCGCTAAACGCTGCGGTTCGACTGGGAGACCAGACGGACAGGGACGTTTTGGTGGCTCTGATGTTAGCGGTCTTATTCGTCTCCGCTAGAGACGCCGTAACACCTTGTCTTTCTTTTGAACCTTTCCAGGGAAGTCTTCCGGCCGAGGAGCGAAGATCAGCGATTACTTTGACGTAAGTGTCGTTAAATGTGTGCGTTGGTCTAATTAGGGTTAAGGTTCCAGTGTTCCACCCTCATCCAACACACAACCTAGTGTTCAAGAGGTTTTATCGTACCTTCGTATTTATTTATTTAATTATTTATTTATGCCACACTGTAGCTTCCGTCTTCTCCTTATAGAAAGACTACATGCGTGCTAGCTGCACTGCTAACACCGTAGCTGCTCTGTAGGTTACGCTCGGTAGACTTGTATTTCCTAGTTGCCCAGCAACAGTGTTTAATCAAATACGTCATGGAAAAATAATCCGGAAAATCTTCACGCCGCAGTTTCAGGCAGGAAACGGCTCCAGCCCTGTCAGAGGAATGCCGCCTGGTCTTCGTGCCCCTCACGGCTCTCATTCTGCCCCCGGCTCCATCGTAAGTGTCTGAACGAGTCCGTTGATTAGTTATCATGAGTTCTGTGATTCATCATCATTTATTTATTTATTTGTTTGTTTGTTTGTTTTTGCTTCTGCGTGTCAGGTGCGACAGAACAGTTCCTCGCCCACCAGCCTGTGTTTCACCGATCACATGATGCAGCCAAAACAGCTCGGTATCAGAAGTGTGCAGGTAACACACACTCCATCGCCTAAATATTTCCCATCCCACCCAGAAGAGGATTAGGTTCCCTTTCGAGTCTCTGAGGTTCCTCGAAGAGTACCCCCCCCCCCCCTCGCCCACTCTATCGCCTCTGGATTGTTCATTAGGGATCCAAATCTACATCCGGAGTTCTGTAAAGCTTCTTTGTGGACCGCATCGACTGTTACAAGCGCTGTACAAAATTCGAACGGTCGTTAGCGTCGACCCGTGTTCGTTTCAGCGGCGTTTGCTCACTGGTGTGTTCTCGCCGAGAAAATGCAGCCCCTGGGTTTCTGCCACGTTTGAGCTAACGAACCGACGTCCAAACGACGCACCATGCTGAAACACGCGAACAACACCGTCTCACGGCGCGATTTCCCGATACCTCGTTTCTGCACTCGCGCGCGAACTTTGACATCGAGGCCACGAGGACAGCGAGAAAAGAAACGTTACCTTGGATGCAGAATAATAACTGCAGGAAAAATTACCGCAAAATATGTTCACGCGCCAGTCCCACTGTCGTCTCGTTGGTCAGAGCGCGCCCGTTTGTGTTCTGGAGTTCGTCTCGTAGCAGTCATCCGTCAAGACAGACAGACGGCAGCTCCGCGAGCTCGTCGCAGCTGTCTTCTTAGCTGTAGATTTAATTATAATTAATCGTTTTAAACAGGGAATCGCATCACATTTTGCACATCTCATTTGCATATGTATAGTTTTTCTCATCCGTTTAATGTTATAATTGTCAATTTTTCCTTTTCAGATTTTTAATTTGACAATTTTAATATATATAAAATTGTAATTTTTTTTATTATATTCTAAGTTGTAAATTTTTTCCTAAAATTTTCTTTTCATATATATTCTCTGTATATTATATTCTTATTATATTTTTGTCTTTATTATATTTTGATCTTTTTTTATTCTCTTTTACATATCGTTGCGGTCGTAAAAAAAAAAAACAAACAAAAAAAACCAAAAAAACAAAACATTTCACTGCGTGTCATACATGTATGGTTATGTGTGTGACAAATAAGATTCGATTCGATTCGATTTGATTCGATATAGACATTTTCACAGCGCCGTGTCCTCGAGACGCTCGCCAAACACCTCGTAAACCCCGCGCGTCGCCGTGCGTTTTCGAAAGTCGTTCAGAAATGCGTTCGTCGGACCAAAACTTTCTCAACAAGGCGTTTTTTTTTTCTGTTTTTTTTTTTTTTTTTTTTTTTAAACCTCGTCTTCGGTCCGGGTTAAACGGTGATTCGTGCCGCGAGTTTGCCGTTAGCAAGACAAACGCGTTTTTTACGTGACGTGCTTCCCATCAGGCAATCACTATACAGGGTTCGGATCACTTTCTCACTGCAAGCGAACCACGAATCCAGGGTTCGTTTCGGTGCGGATCCGAGTGCTCATGTAGCAAGGCAGAACACGCACCAGGTTCCGAAACAAGCGCGAGCCAGACGTGGACACGCCCTAAGGCGACAGCAAAAAGGCAAATCTGAGTAAAAAAAAAATACATTTTAGAACGATTTGTCAATCAATATCCTCGGTAATTGTCGGCTTATTTGATTTGCAGCTTTAGAGAAATCCGGATATAGATTCAAATTCATAGATACATATATATATATACAGTAGATATAGATCACAACTCTAATACATCCCTATATCTCCAGTGACAGCGCTATGTGCATGCACAGACCTTTTGTGTGTGTGTTTCCAGACTGATCTGACTCTGTTAAAGCTCGCTGCCCTTGAGAGCAATAAGAATCTGGACCTGGAGAAAAAGGAGGGCAGAATAGATGATCTGCTCAGGGTAAGAATGCAAAAGGAGCGACTACATCTGCCTCGATGTCGTAGTTGTGTCATCGTTTGGCCGAGTAAATTGATTTACACGCCTCTACATTCTGTATTTCGGTCTATTCCTAATAATCGTTTGTTGCCGTGTTAAGCCTGGTGCGCAGAATGAAACCGTCGGTTGTGTCAGTGGCGTCCTCCCAAAAATCCGCTGTCTGTGTGGTCTCCTCAGGCTAACTGTGACCTGCGGAGACAGATCGAGGAACAACAGAAGCTGCTGGAACGGTATAAAGAGCGGCTGAACAAGTGCACCACCATGAGCAAGAAGCTGCTCATCGAGAAGGTAAGACCGTTAACACGCGAACCGTCGATTCGTTTCTCTGCACACGATCGGGGTTCGATCGCTGTACTCGTGTGTGTGTGTGTGTGTGTGTGTGTGTGTGTGTGCGATCAGAGCACCCAGGAGAAGCAGTCGTGTCGGGAGAAGAGCATGCAGGATCGTCTACGGCTCGGCCACTTCACCACGGTGCGACACGGAGCGTCCTACACGGAGCAGTGGACCGACGGATACGCCTTCCAGAACCTGGTCAAGTAAGAAGCACGTGAAGAATAAGTATGGAAGAATTGACATTGGGCCGTTGAATTATTAGAAAATATCGCGCACCCCGACGTGGTAATGTGGCAGTGCAACCCGTTAATAAAACCGTCTAATAACTCGAACGGACCGAGTCGGTCACTCCGTTTACACCACAGTTCCCACGCCTCGAACGGACCGAGTCGGTCACTCCGTT